>WEDG01009014.1:0-21864 GCA_017591395.1 Schistocephalus solidus | reverse complement strand
ATATGTATAAAGTGGAACCGACAACGATAAGAAAGACCGGAATTGCTATTTCTGGCTTAGTAGCTGTCATCAGCCAGTCATAACCAATCCCAAGTGTGGAACACCTGGGCATTCAAACCGGCAACCTTTGGTAATTGAGTAAATGCTCTACCATCGAACGAATCTCAGGGGTTCCCCACTTGGGATTGGGTATGACTGGCTGATGACGGCTACTAAGCCAGAAATAGCAATTTCGGTCTTTCTTGTCTTTGTCGGTTCCACTTAATCAACATATGCTACATGTCGCTATGCCAGCGCCTGCGAGGGCTCTATTCTGAGCTCCAGGACACAATGGAACATACATTTTCCTTAAGCTGATCGGTGAGCAACACAATATCATCATTTTCCCGATCGCAACCCACAAAACAACGAGCTCGTGGCTCAATGGTAGAGTGTTCGACCCGATTACCAAACGTCGCTGTATCGAATTCCAGGTTGTCCACACTTATGATTGGGTAAGACTGGCTGAGGACGGCTTATAAGCCAGAAATGGCCATTACGGTCTCCATTGCCCTTGCCAATTCCACTTTATCAAAATATGCTACACGTCAATATGCGACTGCCTGCGAGGGCTCTAGTCTGAACACCATCGCACAATGGAACCTAAGTGTTCCTTAAGCATGATTGGTGTGCCACACACTAGCATCATATTCCCGATCGCAACCACAAAACAACGAGCCCATGGCTCAATGGTAGTGTTCGACCAGATAACCAAAGGTCGCGGGGTCGAATCCCAGGTGGTCCACACTTCGGGATTTGGTATGATTGGGTGAGGACGGCTAATTAGCCAGAAAGGGCCATTCCGGTCTCCCTTGTCTTTGTCGGTTCCACTTTAACAACATATGCTACATGTCGCTATGCTACCGCCTGCGAGGGCTCTAGTCTGAGCTCTAGGGCACAACGGAACATACATGTTCATTAAGCAGATCGAAGAGCAACATACTATCATCATATACCCGATCGCAACCGGCAAAACAACGAGCCCGTGGCTCAATGGTAGAGTGTTCGACCAGATAACCAAAGGTCGCGGGATCGAATCCCAGGTGGTCCACACTTGGGATTTGGTATGATTGGGTGAGGATGGCTAATAAGCCAGAAAGGGCCATTCCGGTCTCCCTATGTCTTTGTCGGTTCCACTTTAACAACATATGCTACATGTCGCTATGCTACCGCCTGCGAGGGCTCTAGTCTGTGCTCCAGGGCACAACGAAACATAAATGGTCCTTAAGCAGATCGGCTAGCCCCACACTATTATATCCGGCATCCAAATCCATACGCCGGTTGATGCATGCATCATATGAGTGCATTGCTTCCAGGTATTCACGACCTTTTCTGGTTGGGTAGGGGCCGACAATACGTCTTTTCTTCTACGCAAATTTATGCCCTGTTCCCAGTGTATGCAAAGCCACTTGGGATAAATGCTTTCGTCTTCTAACCGCCAACTGATGTTCGTGTAGGCGGGTTGAGACAGATTTCCTAGTTTGCCCACAATAAACGGCATTACAACTGGAACATGGGGTTTTGTAACCTAAACCTTTTTATCAAAGTAGTTAACGCTGTCCTTAGGGTGTAAAAGCTGTGAGCGTGAAGTAGATGTAGGGTGGTGTGCTAATTGTATCTGGTGTTTTCTCAGCTGTTTTTCGACAAGCTCTGATATATTTTTTATGTATGAGAGAGTTCGCAGGTCATTGTTTTGGGTGCCTGGGTGGCAGTGTTGCTTGAAATAACTTTCTGTTTGGATTCTTTCCGCTTCATTCATTGACGCACAAAGTCACGTGTGTACCCATTTTCGGAGAATAGTTTAGAGAGGTATTTTATTTCTGCCTGAAAAGTTTCCTCATCAGAGCATTGTGTTTTTTGCTCAATTTCAGAGAACTTCTTTTGTAAGAGACGGGATGATTACTCTCAAAGTGTAGGATGAACTCAGAATATGTTTCTTTGCGGTAAACTGATGTTTGGAGTGCTCCATCAGTTTTTACATTATATGAGGACATCCAGAAATGGGAGTTGACCGTTAACCTTCGTTTCGAACGTAATCTCAAACCCTGGAAATGTAGAGTTCAGCTTTTTGTGGAGCACGTCCAAGTGTTTCTTCTGATAGAGATGAATACGCTTTATTTTGAAGTATCATTCAAAATTTTCAGCAAAAATATAAATGGCTCCATTCACTAAGATAAGAGGATAAGTAAACATAATATGCAAGAATCAAAGAGTCAAAAATGGAAATCTAGCGGGGAGACAGTTCTAGTCTGAGCTTTTTTATTTCAGTCTCTTCACACGTAAGGTAGCGTGCTAGAAATGGCAAAACGGAGCGCTGGTATGCCGTTGTACGGCAGGCTATATGGCAGAAGCCTCGGCGCATCGGACGGGAAGACTTCACAACAATCAGCTCAGAGTGGAGGGGATGGGTTTCATCATCAAGGATTCGCCTAGCGAATTGTTTGACTGTCTTTAAGTGCCGTTTTGCTATCAAATCCACTAAAAACAGTATAAGATATACAAGCATGCAGAAGAGAGCATTCGGATAATACGTTTTAAAAATCACAAAACCCTTTTTAAAAGCAAGGCTGGAAAAAAATCACGGGAGAGCAAAAAAGGATGAGGGGAAGAACACATGCCTCTATAAATCGCCAGATAAGGGCCTGAGGTGTGTGATAGGAAAGTAAATGGCGAATATAATATAGAAGTTTACGAAGTTTTGTAAAAAGAGCATCGATATGTTGGGAGAATGAAAGATGCGATGTCAAGGTAACGCCAAGATACCGAAAAGAGGAAACCTCGTTGGGAAGGACGGCTGAAAATTGAGAACTAGGGGATGGTCGCAGGTGAAAAACACATTGGACAGACTTCTCATGGATCAGTTGAAGGCCATTATCTGACGATCAGGCTGCAACATGGTCAAGGCCATCCTTCAGACACTGGAGATGTGTCTGATTTTTAAGAGGATGACCAACCACCATGTTGTCGGCATATTTGATGTACAGACAGTCATTTGGTGACCTTAAATCATCAGTGTGAAGGGAGAAAAGATGAAGGGATAAGATGGCACCTTGAAGAACACCGCAGTTGTTTGGAAGGACAGTAGACTTCGGCTTGCCGGATTGTACAATTTGAGTGCGGGAAGTAAAATAATCTTCAAGCCAAGAGACAACCCAGCCGGGAGAGCCAGACGCGGATGTTTTATTAAGAAGGAGATGGCGCGGGATGGTGTTGAAGGCAGAGGAGTAGTCAAGAAATGCGCATGCGTACGCACGGCAGCCCTTATCTAAATCTTTTAGAGCCGAATGTACTACAAGAACAACAGCATCTAGGGTACTATGCTGGGCCTTATAGGCAAATTGTAATGGGTCGGAGAAATTGGAGGAAAAAGGCTTAATTGTATCGAGAGCGACTCGTTCAGCAACCTTCAGTAAAGCGGACGAGCAGGCTATTGGACGGAAAGATTAAGGATGATGAAAAACGTGTCATCAACATAGCGAAGCCATAGTTTTTGTTCAATTATAGGAAGAGCTATCGATTCCAATTTCTGCATTACGGCTTTGGTCAGAAAACGAGATATAGGTTCAAAACGGAGGTTGACGGGAAACTCCCATTTACGAATGTCCTCGCACATCGAAAAGCTAATGGATCATTCCAAACATCAGTTTACCGAAAAAAATACATCTTCTGATGTTTTCCTATACTGAGCTAGTAATGGGTACACACGTAAATGGTGCATCAAGGAATGTAGAGGGGAGAAGTCAAACAGAAAGGTATTATAAACGAGACGTCCACCCAGGCACCCAAAACAATGACCTTGCGCATTCTCCCATACGTGAAAAATGTATCGGAGCTTGTCGAAAGACGGATAAAAAACACCAGATACAAGTTGCACACCACCCCATATCTACCTTACGCTCGCAGCTTGTACACCCTAAGGACAGTTTTGCTACCGTTTATAGTGAGCAAACTGGGAAATCCGTCTCAACGTGCGTAAACACATTTTTTCAGGCCCGTTTATCTTTGAATTGATCGTTACTTTTGTAAACAACCTTCCACGCCTAACTTTAGTTAAAAACTACATAAACAACTCCAAGTGTGTGCCATACTGCCCCATCAATTTCGATCTCCATATTGCATGTTTTCAGTCATTTATTGTACATAAACATGAATTGAATAACTAGTAGTGGGCATTTCGAATTGATAGAATGAAGAGAGCAGGCTTGTCAGAAAAACTGAATTGTACTCAGGAATTTTCAATGTGGTTTCACCAACCCATCTTCATGCAAAATGAGTGCTGGAAGATGGAATTATCGCACTAGAGCGTTTGGATACTGAGGTAGCATAGAAAAAAAAATTGACGTTAACGTGAGGTGGTTAAGAATCGTTTTAATATAAAATATATGCCCTGGGTCATAAAAATGTCAACCAACATTTTTAACATGCATTCTGATTCTTACAAAGGAAATACGTCGGTTTGTCAGGGCAGCCTAATCCCCAGATAGTTCAGCCATATCAGGATGTCGGTTTTGGACAATTTTCTTTTAGAGCACATGCAAATAACATACTCTGTAAAAATGACTGCTTATGTAGTCAGAATTTTTGTTTCCATAGATTTTCAATGCCCTTATTCAATCAACTATATTACATAGAAAAATATGCACAAAATATTCTATTTTTTTCATTCCTTTTGTAGCCAGTTACCCTTAAAGAAAGCTTTTCTTTCGGTTTTAAGGTTGCAAAAGTTTTCTAATAAGTTTGAACCCTAATGGCTGTTGGACTTCAACTCAAGATATCCAAATTGCATGCTATTCATGAAAAAATGTCACATGTGTCAATGATATACGAAAAAGTCAAACAGTTCTCATGAAATTTTGCAATGAACACAGGTCATGTTGTAGACATTTTTTTAGGTATCATAACTAAATAGATGGATTCAATGAACTACAAATGACAATTTTGTGGTCAAGAAATCTCAAAATTTAAAACTTTTCAAAGCCGAAAGATAGCTTTCTCAAGCATATAATTTAAGGAAGACGTAATTGGTTACAACACAGATATGGTACAAAACATTTATTGCACATATTTTTATAATATATTTGAATAAATAATGATGTTTAAATACTAGGAAAAAATGCATACTTACTAAATAGCCATTTTGTACAAGATATGGTGTTTTCAAGTGGTCAGAGTAAAGTTCGTTCGAAAGCAAATTTACTGGCACAACTGAAATCTGTCATGATTTGTATTCTTTTTAAAACCAACAGATACCATTTCTTCAAGTAGCAAATTTGAATAAGACCTTATTAGCTAGGAAGCGGTTAATCATTGAGGAAATAAATACCACTTACTTTTCCATTTGACAGAGCTAAATGTTTGCAGGCGGCCAGCAAGGAGCTCGTTCAAAAGTCTACATCCTACCGTGACTGAAATATCTCAGGATAGGATATCTTAGGACAATCGAAATGCAAACTCCACTGAAGTTGTTTGTTCGAAAAAAAACATATTGTAGAATTTCGCTTGCCATTTAATGAGAAAGGGAATCAACTATAGGCGCTGAAAGCGAGGCGGTTTAGGGCTTTTTAGTTGTGATTCACAATGTTGGCGGACGCCAAATCAGTGAGGTTACAAACAGCTGAACATGGAATAACAGCTGTTGTTTTAGCCTGGTTGCAAGTCAGTGAACGCTAGACTTAAACTACGGCAGTATTCACCCAGGTCAACATGGCGGTTGATGCTGTTCGTAATTGGTGTGCCCGGCATCGAAATATTCTCGTGCCTGTTTAGCATTAGTCATAGTAACAACTTAAGATCCATCCCAATGGAAGCGGTGGTCGCCAATCAAGACCATGCGGAAACAAAGAGTAACAGGGGTCACGTCAGCAGACGGCTAGTTGATGTTCGTTAATGCAGGTCCAAAGTCTTTAGCCTGTATGGCCTACGTAAGTGCAAGATCAATTAGCACATGGAACGCGGTATATGGCGTTTACTGCTTTGTTCTTTAAGTGTTTTGCTGACTGGCCAGACTATTTTACCCTTAAATTTCTGGTCCCTGTTCTTTAACTGAACCGTTTGTTCAGATAAAAGTTGCAGCTTCTCCGCGTGACACGTCTGTTGAAGGGTCAGGTTCTTTGGCATCTAGTGACTAATTTTAACACGAAACCAGGTATCTCCCTGCCTTAAATGGTCAAGAGTTGCTGATAGCGTCACACGGTCCTTCACTTGTGATCAAGCTGCGCGCGTGAAGAATGTCGGCTTGTGGGCGATGGAAATGCTAAAATGGTTTAAGTTTCGAGCGATCGTTGTGGCGATTTCCTACCTGTAGGGCAGGGTATAGGAGTTATGCGACACGTGCTCTTCCTTAGAGGGAAAGTTTTAGCATTGCCTCTGAAATCTGAGGCAGTTCCATTGAAGCATAAGGACTGATAGACCTGGGCAGATCCAAGGCACGTGAGTAGGTCCCGATGAATGCATGCCAGCATTTGGCGTGGTTGTCTTTTCATTTAAATTCCGTAAACGATAATTGAAAGTGTATCTCGATACGAGGGTAGTCACCTTAAGGCGCAACGCCTCTATTTGATTTTTCGGCATTGAGATAGACAAAGGAAAGGGGATTCTTGCTTTTAAAACTTGAGCTAAGCATACCATATATTAAAGGAAGCAAACGAAACAAGGATAGTGTTGAGGGAGCACACTCTACCAGTGCTTGGTATATACTGCTGTGCGCTTAGTTATTCTTTCGTAAAAATTAATTTTCAAAGTTTTTATAAAATCTCAATCAATTAGGACACAGTTTGGCCCAATTTAAATTTAAATTTAAATGATGGTTTACAAGCTAGCTGCTTTAATTATACTTAAATGAACCAGAAGATAGAGATTATTTCTTTTAACTAGCTTTTTTTATAGGAAACATTTTTAAACAGGCTACAAACGTACACAAGTTATCAAACAACGTATTGTTTTTCGCTACTGTGGATATGTCTGTTATGGCGAGGTCAGAAAGATTCTCATAGGCTAAAATGACCATTTTCAGACAAGTTCTCGACTACCAAAAGCAAATGGTCATAGTTTGAAAATTATTTAGATTGTATAGTTTGAAGACAAAGTCTGGAAGACAAGGCATTCCCTTATTCTTGCGAATTATATATTGTCGATTCTATCGTTCTTCGAGAAATACTGTTACAAATATAGGACAAAAACATGTAAATTGTGTCGGAAAATGATCCAATCGAGGTAGGAACTGTTTGGGATTGCTAAAAATGAACAAACACAAAGAGTTAAACGATAGAATAGATTCACGTACTTAAAGTTGTATGAATGGAACCTGCAAAACCTTTTAAAATTTAAACAAATAATATGCAATGATATATATTTATAGATTCATACATACACATACATAAAATAAGATATAAAAGGCAATTACGGACAACGACAAAGAAAGCTGAAATGATCATTTATGGCTTATTAGTCATCATCAGTCAGCCATACTCAACCACAAGTGGTACCTTACCCGAGGCTCGAACTCGCAACCAGGGAACTAGAAGTCCAAATGATGTATGAAATGTCCCATCAGTCTTTCGCTCTATGAGGAAGTGATGACACGGAAGCGGGTTGTTAAGTTCGTCTTCAAGCCTACAGGTGATTCATGGTATTGTTGAGTTACCATCCATGAAAAACGTGTTATGAACGTACTTTGTCCATATTTTGGAGTTAAGTAGTGGAAGGGCAATAGTCTCTAATTTGTGCCATGAAGCTTGTGATGGGTGACTTCATAGGGGTTCCCACGCAAAATTCGATTTTATGCCTAGAAACGTGTTTAAACCACTGCCTTTTTCGGGACCACAGCAAGCGAACTAGTAGGACAACGTCGGAAGAAAGCGATCATAAGCGCTTCCACCATGGCGAATCTCCGCATATTCTTCGGAAACTGGCCTTTCCTACACCTAGAGATATCACTCGACAACCCTTGAAAATAACATCGATGTGTTCTTACTCATTCCATTACTCCTGTAGAGCGGGATCTATTAGGCGTACAATGAGGTGCCTGGAAAAGGGGGTACGTGAACAGATACCCACCTGGCTAGGTTAATATGAAAAAAAGATAAATTTCGAGTTTTAATTTGGCAAATTTAGACAATACTTTTCACCGAAACTATTCCAGCGAAGCCTTTTAGAATTTCTGCCGCATATCAGCCAGTTTTTCTAAAGGCATATGCTAATTGGCACAAGCAAGGGTCTGTGCAGTAGCTTTACAGCTAGCAAATCGAGCGGTCTATTGTCAGAAGACGTGTTCTGTCATCATTGGCCGTGGTGCGGTCTTCATGCAGAACCTATGAACATCCCTCATATCCTACAGTACCTTCCTTTCCACTGACCACAACAGGCTGACCTTGTGGTCATACGTACAAATAAATACGTCGAAACCTTGTTACAAATGTAAAAATTTTAAAGTATTGCTTTTTAAAAATAATTTATTCACCAATATTACTTCGTTTATAATTTCCTTGGGCTCACTCTAGACTCTACCAGCCAATGAAGCGACCAGTGATATAGGCAGAATGGCACATCAACAAAGAAAAAGGAGGCTGGAATTGCCATTTCTGGCTTATTAGCCGTCATCATCTAGCCATGCCTATCCCCAAATTCTTTTGCACCCGATGCTCGAAATCGTGACCTGTTGGGTAGAAGTTAATCGCTACGAGCTCGTTGGCTTCTCAGTTTTGATCAAGAATACTGATAATGGTGAAGATTTAATGGGTTTTGAGCGTTGGACCTTTAGCCAACGGTTCGCGAGTTCAAGCCCGTGGGATAACACCTGGGGTCAGATATGGCTGGCTAATGAGTCAAAATATTCATCCAAACTTTGTTTTATCGGTAACAAGCCATTCTGCCTACATGTTGCTCTCCTGTGCCCTAAACTTACTCATTAGTGGGATCAATTGATTATCATTATTATAGAGGCAAACTCTGTTGAATCTAGTTCAATAAAGACAAAATCGCTCCAAGTTCAATTCGTAGCTGATAAAAAATGTGAGAAATTATTTCTATCTCGATGATAGAAGTGAAAGTGAAGTGGAAGGCTAACAATTGCAATCATATAGATGGCCCATTCATTCTACGAAGTGAGTTCTTCAAAGGACAAAACGAATGTGTTCAGACCTAGTGCATATACTTAACTAGTCATTTTCGCACCAAATGCTTTTATCTTTACACTGCCTTATCGACCAGTGCGCTATGGAGGATACACGGACTTTTAATTAACATTACCAAACAATCATTCGAAAATCACAGTGAAGCATTGTCAGAAATACTAATCACATTTACTCCGTAGGTATGTCCTTTCCGCGTCATCGCTCCAAATCAAGGTAACCTAACTTTGCATTTTCCGAATATTAGCAAAACCTTCCTCAGATTTTTGGATCTGATGCAAGAAAACAAATTCAAACACTACCATACACCCATGGCATTGCGAACATCAAATATTGTTAAGCTGACTGAGATGTCTTATAGCATTTACTGCTTTCCTGGTAAGTAGTCTAGTAGGATACGAAAATACTTTGCTTTTAAACAGTTCAGATAACTCTAATTAAGCTATAACATGTTGTTAGTTTTCATTTCGGTGTGATTTTCGCTTTTTGTGCAAACGAAATGTAAGCGTGTAATACGCCACCGTAGTAAATACCACCATAACTCTAAATCTATCCATTGTGCTCGCTTGCTAAAATTCGATGCCGGTTTATAGGGTCACACCATATTTCGTTGGTGGTTGGATGAGAAAAAATATTGGGTGGAATGGAAACGAACCAAGCAGGGACTTTAAGGATGCCATGGTAGTTTCAAAATGCATCCGTTTTACTTTGATATTGAAAGATGGCGCAAAGTAGGCCTTATTCTTACTTCCGTCTGGTCAGCTAGGAATAATATCGCGAATATTGGCTGGCATGAGGTAAAACCACCGGATCTTGCAATCCGCATACTTTTCGAAGCAACAAACTACTGTGTCACCCCAATAAGCCGGCAACGAATATTTACTCTAACGAAAAAAATATATTGGGTTAGGATTAGATTGGTGTTACCCTCTGCTTCATTTAGCCTCTTCCATGCAAGTCCTTTTACCAACGGTCTTATATAACCCACTGACCAATATTTTGTTCTTGCCTTTGTGCATTTTTCGCGGTTCATTACCATCGCATCCACTAGAAAGATCAGCGATAGAAAGCGTTAAAATTCCCTGTTTACATAGTGTATACATGGTTTACTAGAGTAAAGCACACTTCCTGACAGTAATTAAATTGGTAACTTAGAGTTTAACAGAATTAAGCAAAACCGCAGGTTAATTAAAAATGATCCAGTTTGCCTACATTTGGGCACACAGTTTGAGTGGAACTATCAGAATAATTACCCTTCATAAGGTACATGCTGCTGCCTCACCGAGAGTGCAGCCCGACAATGCTAAAATACAATAATCCCGTTCAGGGTACTTTTAGAACTTAATTAGACCAAAGTGCATACGATTTAATTTGACGCGGTGACCAAACCAGACTTTCGATTTGCCCTTGAAGGTAGTGGTCCGGTCAATTCCACGCCTCTTGCGTTTTTTAGGCCAAGTTAAATGTTTTCGCCCTAGTCCTTTTCGGCATGTCTGCCTTATAATCCGTCGTTTACTGCCATTGCTCACATTCACCGGCATGATCTTACTCCACTAGTCGGAACACTGTGAAACCGCGTGTCTGCCATTCTATCTCAGAATAAGTTTTCGCTGTTCAGCGCTGACGCGACCTAGCGGCTAGGACAGATGTTTTGATCTTCGTTTGCACATAAACAGTTGTCGCTTATTTTCGGTCGTCTAGGGTTCAGGATGTGCTCATGTCACACGGTTGGCTGGATGTGTCCAGCAATCAGGACAATTTTCTTAATCTTTACATAGACACATGACAGACGGAAAGCTTGTTACGCGCAGACTGATAAATAATACATTTTACCGGGAGATTTATCTGCTAATTTGCAAAAAATAACTCTATACGGGCTTGAAGGGGCGGCCAGTATCTTATGCACAACTTTGCAATGTACTAACGAATAGTTTAAAAACTTTTAAATGCTTACCGAGTGCAAGTGTGATAGGAAGAGATGCAGAGCGGAGAACACAAGAATGAATTTGGATGATTGCTTAGACACAGCTACATACAACTGGCATCTACACATCCCAAAATGTTCATTAACACAAAAAACCTGCGTTTTGATTTTGTTGACAACATAGTCTCTAAAGAACAAAATGGAAATTAGGGCCTTTGCTTGAATTCTTCAAAGTAAGAAAAACAAAACTATGACAACATACAGAAAATATAAAGAATGTCTCCAAAGTACAAAGAAACACATCCGGGAGGGGCTGCGGCATTTTGCTTTGAAGTCTGTTTGAACAATCCTGTTACCTTTTTAAAATACATTTCAAAGGAAAACCGACGTCTGGTCACTTCTAAGACCTTGTACGCACAACCATCTAACCTCCAAGAACCCTTCTCCCCCAAAAGTAGGACAGGAATGCATTATGGTTCGAAATTTAAAAGCTAATTCTCCTATCGTGTTCCGACTGAATGCACAGCCTATAAGAGCTTTGAAAAAAAACTACAGTGTCTGATCCAGTTGTACTCTGCATTGGCCAAAGCAAGGCAGGCAAACGTAGACACGTTGGAATGTTGATTGACTTAGAATTCTATGAACTGTGGGCGCAGATATGAACACATCTTTTAACATAAGGTGAGAAATGACGCTCCACTTATCGAGTCCTGGGGCTTCACAGCAAGCTGGAAAACTGATTGACCTCTGCTTTTAAATATTACACAGAAAACCTGTTTATTTAAGGGCTCTGATTCAACTCCATACCCACGGAAACTAGCGATTATCTGTATCCAGTGGCTTGTCTGCCTAGTTAAATCTGATCATTCCACCGCCAAAAACTATAAAAACGTCATTTACTGGACATATACGCAGAGAGAGATTTCCGAAACATCTGGATAATTTGAAACTCAGTAATTGAAAGAAGGTAGCGAGCAGGTTTTTTAAAATATCTCGTAGCTTCGCCATTAGCTTTTCCTCAAGCCTGTTTAAAAAGCCTAATATTTATAAGGAGGTCTTTCGTCCTGGTTACAAATAGGAGACTAAAAATGTGATTACAGTTAATACTTAACAGATCATCTAGCAATCCTGATTTTAAAGAAAAAGGGAGACCTCATCCAAAAGATGTCTGAATGACTTTTCAAGAAGATTCTTCGTCATATTCATAAGTTAAAGAAATTCATTAAATTTTAAGCAAATGAAAAAGTCAAAATTTGAAGATAAGACAGTATAACCTTGGTGCGGTCATGAGGAAATCGGAAATAACTCGTTATAATGGACTTATAATGAGGAGGACTGCTGCGCTTACGTTTCATGTTGAGTCACTTCTAAGCAATTTTCCAGTTAAGGGACAGATCCATTGATCCGTTTTCTGTTGACTACACTGTCTAGACAATGATTTATCCTAGCAATGTTTGCTGGCAGCCCAGGCACTCAAAGTGCCTAGGTGAAATGTCATCTAGGTGTATTAACTGTCGCGCCAGGGAGGCCTGTAGACACGTTTTTATTTGGCACGCAAAAAGTTCACATAATTCGGGCGATTCACCTTACTTCATGAGAACTTTGAAGGTTATAAAATGAATGTGAGAATTTCCCAGGACGGCCGTCCCTTATTTTATGTGACAAAAGGCGGCTAGGCAGCCGCTCGCAGAGAAGCGTCTGGCAAACGTTTAAGCTACAAACCCAATCCATTACACTCGTTTATCCAGAGCAAATGTCCAAAGGTCAGGCTTTCTTTTTCATCGCAACTTATGCGACTTTAGGCATCCGGACAGTCATATGTCTTTAAAAGTCATCTGTAGCAGTTAGTAGTGTTCGTCTGCCTTTAGAGCAGAAATTACTTAGAATCAATTATATTGGCCTGCCCTTCAGTTAGAAGATAAAGTCTCTAATTCCCATTTTTGATGCAAATAGCTGGTTTAACTGTGATCGTGTAATAAACGTTTGACATGGATATATTTTCAGCTAACAAATGAGTATGAGGAAGGTATTTGGTTCGTGTATTTGATAAAATATATTAAAGTTTTAAAGTGTTTTCAAAACAATACAAAATGCTTGCCTCAGACGTACTCATTCTTATCAGGTGAAAATTTGATAGGCGGTCGAATAAACTTTCTTCAGAAGCCGTCTGCGTATTGAAAAAACCACGTACGTACTATTTCCTAATCGGCTTTTGTGTTTGTAAGCCGTTAATCATTTGAAGAACTTGATATCATAGTAAGGTATATCACGCATAAAATAATGTTAGATATTGACATAAAATATTTCTCATCATTCATCATCATCATCATTCATCAGCCCTGCTCTGGATGATGAGTTTGGTACGCTGGCTTTGGGGGCTGAGTTGAGATAATGACCATGGATGTAATGTGTGTAGCAGGAGAAAACAATACATAGTCAGAAACCGATTTCTTTAGCGCAAATATAAAGCTACATCTAAAGATTACATACAGTAAGCGGTGAGCATGTATTATTGAAGTTGAGGAAGGAGTAAACGGGGGGTAATGTCGAGGATTCAGAAGGTCTCTTGCTCAACTCCATTCTAGAAATTTGCGACGGAAATGCCACCTACCAGTATTTATGGATTTGAGAAAGTCCGTAAAATTACCTTTCGAAGAAACTCTTTATTCCTCGAGTTAAAAAGATGTTGGGATAGATGTGCAGATATCATTGCAAAATTTCTTATACTGGTTGGCAAAATGTTCCAAGGACACATATACTCAGATACAATCACGTGCGTTCGTGGTTATTTTCACAGGTTGTGTGCTCTTAAATAAGGAAATAATATTAAGTTTTTTCAAAGAAATTTGTTTATTCACAGCAAACTTCATTAGTTTTGGTTAATTATTTGAAAATTACTATTCGTTGATGCAGATTAAGTGATCGCTACTGGAACTCACTCTCTGTCTTGTAGCTCACTATCGAACCCGTCAACAGCCACACAGCAGCTAGTATCGTAGAAAAGATGAGAGACCGGGTCTCCTTTTAATTTCTTTTCCGACAAGTTTCATCCTGAAAAGCTCGCTCTGCAGTTGGCACAGGAGTTTAGTGTTTACGCGTCCGATAGAACAGTCCTGTCAACTCCACCTTTTCAGCTATCACTGAATGCTTTACTTCGGCGAAATAAAACGGGATATTTTAAATGATTTTAATGTTACGGCACTAATGTATGCCTCTGAACATGAAAAAGCCTACAAAGGGACCTGGAATGTGTCGCTGATACACCCCCATGGGTTTGCTTTTTACTTACATTATTCAGCAAAAGGTACCATCGCAATTTATCTCACGCATTTAAATGGCCCTGTTATGAAACTGTTCAGGTGCGGTGCATATTTTTAGTATTACCAGGGGTCTTTGGTGAGGGTCTCCGCCATTGCGAAAGAAATTTACGGCACAGGATTGGCTAATGTTTCGACCACAGGAGAACCAATAGTCTGTTCCAACCGTACAGCCAACAGACGTGAATTGCTGTGGGGTGTGTGCGGTTGCCCAGATTATCCAGTTATCTGATGTCTGACAGCTCTTAGTGGAGGTTGACTTCGTAACTCCCCTAAACAGTGAATTATTAGAATATTCCGATGGATTTTACTCCAGTTAGACAGCCTGGAATGCGTGCACAATGCCCATCCTCGCACTGGAGTTCATGCGGGTGCGAAAATATGTAGAAAGAGAGGATAGTGGAAGCAGAAGTTGCCTCTGTAGTTCGCCGAAGGCAATGGAGCACGTTAGGTTAAAGACTGTAAGCCATCTCTAAGACGTTGATCCTCCAAAGGACACTGTTTTTACCAAACGTAGCACCCTCCATGACCTCAGAATCTTCACAAATATGGACACCCTCAAAAGGGATATGAAGTTTCCAGCAAGTCCACCGAAGCCAACAAGACTTACAAAATATGCGACATGATTTTATTCATCAAGGCCACGCTCTACGTCCCATTTCCTTCAAGTCGGTTCCTCTACCTGTATGGTCTGGTTGGATAGCCTTGTTAGCTTATACAATGTGTGGATTATCATCTACAGGTATGCCTTTGATGAGCTACACTTGAGCACAATCAAAATATGGTTTTACGCTGGACTATACCGCAGATGTCTTTTATATTCTGGACATTTTACTCGGTCTGCGTACACCATTCTTGCAAGATGGAATACTTCAGAGAGCCCATAAGACTCGAAAGCACTACATGAGTCTACGCGTTTCTACATTGACTGTGTCTGTGTTTGTTGCCTTGACTTTTTGTACCTCTCGATTGGACTCAACTCATTGGTTCGGATCTTTCGTACCAGTAGAGTGTGCCGAATCTGGGATTTTGTATATAGGGCTGAGCGCATTGTCAGAAGATCAAGTTTGCTGCACATCTCTAAGTGGGTCTTATTCAGCCTTATTTTTTATACACTGGAATGCCTGCCTTTACCGTTGCATCATGAATTCCATCGGTTTTGCAAAACGACCTACGAGCCAGCTCAGGCGCTCATCCAATACATCAAGGTGATAACTTTGGATTGTCCTTAAACGACACCGCAGGAGCCCAGTGCGCCTTTGCTAATTATTTGCGTTCCCTGTTTTGGAGTTTACGTTGTTTAGCTCTGCTCCATCCGCTTCCCGCAAATGCAGACTTCAATGCCTTCATCCATGGCTACTTCGTAGTCGAGGCCCTGGTTGGTATTCTCCTGCTCGCGCTACTTTATGGAAAAATAAACAATGCAATAGGGAACTATGATGCAACTCAGAACGAATTTCAGGGTAAGTTTTCCGTCTGACGGTTTTACGAGGAGGCAACTAGGGTCTAATGATTATTTAATTATTAAACTGACCAATTTTTGCCTAAGACAATTACAGGCCTAGATGTCCTGTTTTCGAAAGATGTGATAATGAACTGCCCACGTGGAATATCCCAGTAGCATGATAGTAGAGTTCTGTGAACTCCCAGGAATTCAAAACGAAATACCCATATCCTATAATCTACCTCCTTTGATAATATCTTTGTAGACCATGCTGGATTTTCTAATCATTTGGTTTGCTTAACTGCTTATCATAACTCTCAACAGCAAAAACCCTCGCCTACCAACTACACAACAATCATCATTCACAATCTGCGCGGTTGACCAGTCGATAATTTGGACAGTACAAGACGCCTGCGCATCTGAGTTGTCTGAGGTAATTGTGTGTGGTAGCTTCCTCGCCGAGATCTAGTCATCCCCCACTACGCGCTGTTAGCTGCAAAGCCAATATATCAACGCCCAAGTGGGGAAATTTGTATTTCAGCTGATCGAATAACCTATTCGAACCATGTATTGCGTAGCCTTACTGGTATCTACATAAAAGCGTAGCCAATGCATACAACCCCAGTAATCGTTGATTTGTGACTTTGATGTTAACAGAATGCCAGAAGCAAAATTTGACTTTCAAAAACAGTATACCTTCACGCAAAATGGTTGGTTTTAATATAATTTTTAATTCAAACACGGGGTTTAGACAACATGCATAAAATATTCATAAGCATTTGATAGAAAATTAGGTCAATTTTAAAGTTTATACTTGAAGAAAGGTGACTTTTAGTTTTAAAAGGTTACTTATCACGATATTTCCTAGGACCGGTAAATTTAAAATCAAAGTCATATGCGCTCATGTAGAAATGATGCTTGTAAGGTTAACAAAATGCAAGGTGCATAATCAATATATGACATTAAACTAAAAAACATGTAGAAGTTTAAGCTTTTCATTACATGGAATATATACACCTTGTATTTTGTGAACCCTGCATTCCAGCATAGCAGGAGGTCGAGTTCAAGGTATTCGACATGTTTCAGAATTTTGCGGAAACATTCGTGCGAAAGCATGTATATTTTAATAAAAAATGATACTCCACAGGGTGGCGGTCACGTGTTGTGCTTTTATTTTCTGTTTTTGCAAGTCTGGAATACAGATATATACCGTTCGCTATAGTTAACTAACTGCATTTGTCTCTAATGACTGTCTGCAATGGTAAGACAGGACCCTGCGAACCTGTCTTTACGGAAGGAAGTTGAAGTTGGCTCTCAATGAGCACAGAAGTCAAGTTCACATCCAGGTTTTTTAAATTTAGGTTATATACAGCTAACTGAATGCAGCATATAAATTGGGATTGACTAGCGAAGCTCACTTTGTCATTGGCGGTATTACCTCTGCATACATAGATGATCTTATCGGCTTATATCTGCTGATATCACTTGCCACTCTGCGGGAGCTGCTGGGGCTATAGAGTGAGCCCAAAGGCACAACAGGACGAGTGAGTCCTAAAACCGATCTGTGAGCGTCTAACTACCATTATATATATATATATATATATATATATATATATATATAGATATATATATAGGCAAAACACGTGTCTGGGCTTTTAGCTAGTACCGATGTCGGAAGTATGGTATAATATATGGGCCATATATATATATGGGTTCGAATCCCAGGTGTGCCACACTTGGGATTGGGTATGACTGGCTGATGACGGCTAATAAGCCAGAAATGGCCATTCCGGTCTCCCTTGCCTTTGTCGGTTCCATTCCATCAAATGCTACACGTCGCTATGCGACCGCCTGCGAGGGCTTTAGTCTGAGCTCCAGGGCACAACGGAACATGCATGTTCCTTAAGCAAATCGGTGAGCCCCACACTATCATCATATTCCCGATCACAACCGACAAAACAACGAGCCCGTGGCTCAATGGTAGAGCGTTTTACTCAAATACCAAAGGTCGCGGGTTCGAATCCCAGGTGTGCCACACTTGGGATTGGGTATGACTGGCTGATGACGGTTAATAAGCCAGAAATGGCCATTCTAGTCTCACTTGTCTTTGTCGGTTCCACATTATCAATATGTGTATATATATGTATATATATGCAGAGAGGAGACACGACAGAGAATATGGGTAGATTGATACAGATATATATATATATATAATGGTCCACCCACCACCCACTCACACCAGCTGTTTGTTTGTCACCGGCTGTCCTTTGGCGCCACTTCACTTTCTCCTCTGTTCATTTCTTCTGACGACGGGTACAACTCCATTTCTAAAGAGCATTTTTCTTTTCATTATACTATCTTGGGATGCAAAACCAGCTCTGTTATTCAATATATATATATATATATATATATATATATATATATAATATATATATATATATATATATTCAAGTGAGTGCGCATGTGGGGCCTTTTGTCCCCCGTCGAATCCAGGGCGTATAGTGGAAGCAAATTAACATGCAATGGATCCTCGAAAATTGGAGGAAACAGGTTCATGTGCGTACGCATAGGCAAATTAGCTATTTCGATAGGTTAAATGATTCTTCGCAGGTACGGGCGCGAAACTCTTTGCCACGGCCACTAAACTGGCCACGCGATGCAGCAAGAGAGTCTTGAAAGCTCATGTTTTAACGTAGCTTCTCCCAGTGCGCGCATAATCACATGCTATGAACCTTCTGGAGAAACTAGTTCTGATGGAAAAACCAGTCTGGTCGTCTGACGTTTCAAGCTCAGCTTTGATCCATCCACCTCTGCGTAATACGTAGCGTCAATTTTTTCCAAGTAGTTTTGCCTGGGTGCACCCAGCATTCCATGTGGCTCCCTGGCTGAAGGTCTGCATGGTCGGCGGACTTCGTCGCTACGTCAACTTTTGCGAACAACGAGGAGGCAGACCGGTCTGGCACAACAAGTCACCGATGACACACAGCTGTGTAAAAAAACGATAGATCCTGTTGTTGACTGTGACTTGCCACGCGGACAACTACAATGACATTTAAACTGAAATCTGTGCTATCTCTGCCGGCGGTGAGCCGAACGTGCTATCAAAATTTAAGGCGAATTTACTATCCAGCCTTGTGAAGGCAATAAGCCTGTCACCGGCTTCTCTTATTCCTAAAATGGCGATATTTTTGCCCATTTCTAAACTGCGCGCAAAGTTTTTCTTGCAGCAACAGTCATAGTGGACTTGAATTATCTAAATGCGGCATGACCTAGGGCGTTTGGCCCTAGAAAACAAGTAGGGAAGCAGTCACATTTATGTTCAAGCAGAAGAAGGATTGACCATAAGGCGTTAAAGAGGGTAAGGAAGTGTGAAAGCGAGGTTAAATGAGGTAAAGCCTCACCAATAAATCGAACATGTTATTCATGGAACCAGCAAATGCTTAGCAGCGATAAATGCAGGAATTTTTCCGTTGATTTAAAATCAAAATTATGGTTGTTAAAAAGTGGGATAAAAACTTTCATAAAAAGGAATTTAAAAAAATTTTTAGGCATTTTGAAATGTAATTGGATCGAAATCTGCAGTTAATTTGACATGAAAAACGGGTCCTTAGAATAAAATGGGGTGGGTTTTTCAAATTTTGTTGACATGCCAAAGTGGAATTTTCCAAAGATGACAGATGAGGTGTAACCATGTGTCTTTAAACAATTTTTGCTAACACAAATGCAGTCTTGATTGAACTGAAGGTCCAAGATATTCTCTAATTCAGTAAAAAGGCTAGAAGCTCAGAACAATCAGCATATTGTAATCTTACTGTATAACAACAATGATGTGGGCTAGTTAAAACAGTAGGTATATTAGCATTGGTTTTGTTATTTAAAATGGTGCCATTTGTTTAATATTTGCATTGTAATACTAATAAATGCATCTATTACTAATAATTATCTTATGATCTTGATATTTTATGGTAGAACACTATACACATTAATTTACTCATCAAGTTTCAATTCCGTTAAAAGTATCAATTGTAAATAATAAAATAAAATACTTGAATAAACTCTTGCAAGTAAAATACTTTGAAAAACTCCCGTGTAAAAATATGCTTCATAATAATGCCTAAACATTTACACGTTTTATTGTTAAATCGAAAAAATAAATTTTCTATAAAATTATCGACCTGTTGCGTTCCACTTCATTGCGTGGGTTGCAGAAATTCGCGCTAGTAAATATTCGTGTTTTTTTTAAAAAAATCTTCCTTGCACTAGGCAGGCCAAAGTTAACTTAAGAAAACTTGAAAAAAATTAACGCCTCGCGTTCGGCGTCAAGAATGCTCTAAATTTAGCAATTTAGTTCAAGGTTGCAGTAGTAAGTTACGCAGTGCAAAACATTTATCCGAAAGTAAATATATTTTTTAAACTGCGCTTCTTGTAGGTACCAGATCCGGTACCCGTACGAAACCTTTGCTTTAACATTTTCAGGTCAGATGGACGAGTTTAAGCGTTTTCTAATTGATCGGAAAGCACCTGAAATCCTACAACGGAAGGTCATCTCCTGGTTTGATTACCTCTGGCGACAGAGCAGAATACCCGACGAACAGAGAGTCTTCAGTCACCTGCCGGATAGCCTAAAGGCAGAAATCGCCATTCATGTCCACTTGAACACACTCAAACGCGTGGATATTTTTCAAGACGCCGAAGAGGGCTTCCTGTCTGAACTCGTGTTACGTCTACGGCCTGCTCTCTACTCGCCTGGTGACTACATTTGCCGGAAAGGTCAGATTTTACCCGTCAGATCGTTTTCATACCCAACTTCGTTTCCACGCATCATCTTTCCAGGTTTCCTATTATTTTCTAGATATTTTACGTTCCTCGCCTAGAGGCGATTTACTTGAAACGAAATCATCATTGGACTCGTGGTCCATTTCTACTAAAGCTGCGAATAAAGAAATAAGGAACAGCATCACAAGAGGACATATTTTTTTATAAATGTTTTCTATATGTTATTCAAGTTTTTCCCTGCCTACCAGAAGAAAGAGCTTTCCTTTTGAAAAAATCAAAATAAAGACAGCAAGTTTTCCAAAGCATGAGTAAACAATGGCTCTGAAAAGAAATAAATGACAAATATGATTAAATGAACGCCAAATGGGCAGCTTGGAACGCATTCGTTGTGTAGATTTTCTAACATAAGTAAGGCTTACCTATCTTACCTATCTCACGAGACGCGATGACCAAAATTGTGGGTACATTCTATCGAAAACGTCAAAGCCTTTTTCAGAAAAATGTCCTCTTAGGGTGCAGAATAGGTTTATAAATAAGGTTTTTCCATCAAAGTTTTAGAAACTTAAAGTGGCAATCTACGTTAACCTATAGTCCAATAACTTCCTGTGTTAATAGCTATCCTAGACTTAGTTTGCATATACATTTATTTTTTCGATAAGAAGAGAGTTATCAAAATTCCAGACGTATACAGAAAGAAACTTGTCGTACTTGAAGGTTGACATTGCCTTTTGTAATCTAACAGGTTATTTTTGGGAACTTAGCTGTTTCATCATCTTTACAAATATCTAACTTTGTTGTGCGCCTCCTTTTTTATTGGCGACGTGCAATCGATCAAAATACAATAAAAATCAGTGAAGTTTTGGCAGCCTTTTCAGGGAAAAGCCGAAACGCATTAGTAACCCACCACCAGAAATGCATATATAAAGGTCGCTGGTTTCGAATCCCAGGTGTTCCACCTGTGATTGGGTATTACTGGCTGATGCCGGCTAATAAGCGTGAATTGGCCATTCCGGTCTCCCCTCGTCTTTTTCGGTTCCACATTATCAACATCATGCTACGTCGCTATGCGACCCGCCTGCGGAAACTCTAGTCTGAGTTCAGGGCACAATGGAACATAAATGTTCCTTAATCAGATCGGTGAGCCACACACTATCATCATATTCCCGATCGAAACCGACAAATCAACGAGCCCCTGGCTCAATGGTAGTGCGTTTGACTCAAATACCAAAGGTCGCG
>WEDG01009013.1:0-56774 GCA_017591395.1 Schistocephalus solidus | reverse complement strand
AATTAAAGCTTTGGATAAGGAAATTCTGAAAAAAATAGAACTTTCACTTAGCTTTTAAAAACGAACTGCGCGCCTTGACCTTGACCTTGACCTTGCTGGCTCTGTAGACCTGTAGTGGCCGAGAATGTCAAAGATAGCACACACTGTGGAGTATATCACTAGGACAATCTGTAGCCATATAACGTCGGCAGAATCGTTACACACTTCATTATGCACACATGTATAGATAGCAGGAGAGAATAAGTTTATAACGTAAGGTATCTTTGTTAACAGTAACAAATTGTAGATATAAAAAGAGAAATATAAAGATACAAGCGAATACTGGGGACTTATACAATCGATCCGCTTGGAGTGGGAGGTGGTCACGAATGATCAGTTAGATACCGGTGGGGAGTGCAGTGCTGTTCGCAAATGCGGGTGAGGGTCGTGGAGATTCTGACGGTCAGGGACTTTCGAGACGGTACGACGGCGGTAACGAGGGGAGATGTCAGCGGTAGGGAAAGAAGGAACACCGGCCATCTTCACAGACCATCGATCACACCATTCCCATCCTGGATCCGCGCGAAAAGTGTTCCCAGTTCATTCAAACAATTCAGTCGGAACTGTGGTTCGTTACAGACCTCAATCGGCCTTTTTCTCAGTCGACAGCGAACAGCCGCTCGCCGATATACCTGCTGGTGCAGAATACCAGATCCATAACACTGGATGGAGAAGCTCTTCACCGGGCACCTGTGTCAACGCGTCCCTGTCCTGAACTTTAATTACTCAATAAGCTGCAGTTTTTTCTCCTGAAAACACCTGAAACAACGATCACGAGTTTTTTTCACTTTGAGCTAGCCCCTCTACTGCATATATATATTTTTTGACCTTGCCTGTAAACTGACAATAATGAATAAATAAAATAGAAAAATAAAAAATAAAAAACCTTCTCAATGGGCAGCCCCTTTCGATTGTTGTGGAACAGAAGGACCTCGGTTATCTAATAAACTCCTCATTCAAACCATCTTCACAGTGTGTTAAGGCAGTTAAACTCGCAAGGCAAGTTTTATTTGCGCTCAGACGTAGATCTGTGCAGATTGATAATAAACTATTCCAAAAAACATACGGAGCATTTGTTCGATCTCACTTGGAATATGCCGTCCAGGCCTGGCGACCGTGGTTAGAGCAAGATTATTGAATTTCCGCTACTTGGAGTATCGAAGTTTTAGTCTCTACCTTAGTGTAGAAGACACGTTGATTTGTAATAACTCTTGAGTGGATTGTTCAGTCTCTAAATTTAAGAGTTACTTGCTTGGACTTCACAATTCTGCGGATATCCAAATATTTCTTCACTTATGATTATTACACGTCCCGGACGTTATCACTACGATAAATACAAGCTTCAACGTTCACCTGCCTCCAGAATTTACGTCAGCGGTGTGTTGCTGTAATCTGCTCTCAATCGGGGAAGGAGAAGTATCAACAAAAGCTGAGTCGATGCATGCTTCTTAAAGTCTGACTGCTGAATACTATTGCACCCTAGGCCATTTGTTTAAGAAGATTTATAAATTAAGTGCATTCGCAAAGAATCGAAAGTGGTATGGAAAACATAGATGCTCAGGATTCATCTGCGCGGAGAAAAAGTGTTGCTGCAGTCGGGGGTCGAACCCTCGCCGAAAATAACATGTGTTGACGCACCTTACCGCTCCGTTTCATTCACACGGAAAACTGACAAAACAAAAACTGTTTAAAAACAGAAAAAGATTGCAACGACCGATCTTCAGTAACTACTTCTCCTCCTCCTGCCAAGCAGGCAAAAAGCCTGATAAACACTAATGAATGTCACCTATGAGGACGAAAAGTGCATGGGTTGTTAGCAAACGGTATTGGCAAACAGTGAGTAGCATTGTTTTTTACAATATATGTCTGGTTTTTTAGAGGTCAGACTAGGGAGGAGGAGAGTAGCATTGTTTTTTACAATATATGTCTTGTTTTTAGAGTTCATACTTGGAGAGAGGAGAGGGGACGCATGTAATTATCCAAGCGTTGTTTGTACATTTGAAGGGAAGTTGCCTCCACGACTGACTGTGGAAGGTTGTTCCACTGTTGTATGACACGTTGCGTGAAGAATTCAGAGCGGAGGTTTAGCTTGGACATTTTCGTGCGCAGCTTCATTGTGTGCCCATGGAGATGAGGCGAGAGGTAACACTGAAACATGTCTTCAAAGCGTAATCCTTTCTCAAGACCGTTTATTATCTTGTAAACTAGGATAAGATCCCCTCTTTGTTGCCTGTAATGCGAGGAATAAATTTAGGCATGCCAGTCTATCTATGTAAGTGTGGTTTTTAGACCTCTTACTAGCTTTGTTGCCCGACGCTGCACTTTCTCCAGACATGCTGTGTCCTTTGCTAGCCATGGCCGCCACGCCTGTATGCCATACCCTAGGTGTGGTCGAACAAATGTGCCGTACACTCAGAAAACATTTCCTTTCATCGAAAGGGAGATCAAACGAGCTCATGCACCTTCCTTCTTTAATCCAGATCAGACAGAAGCCTTAATGCTTTGGATACACAAAGATATGCGGCATCGTTGCTGGATGATACAAAAAAGGGTGACGTTGAAAGGCTCGTCGAATTTGAAGAACCGAAGACGAAGGATTCGAAACCGAAAAAGGCCAAGATGATTGTACAAAAAATGAGTTTTAACTCCAAACATAGCTCGTTCTTACCGATAGATGCTCAAGTGGAATCCTCTGCTGTTAATACAGGAGCAAGTGCAGAAAAAATTGGCAGTTACTAAAAGGGGTTCGCCATTAACTTTCCGAAATCGTTGCTCCTACTGATGCAAATAACATCGTCGACCAAAGTAGAATTCTTCCGGATACTTATGCCCTATCAAAAAATCCGGGCACCAAGTCACCAAATATACATTTTGACTGAAAACGCAATCTAGTTATTAAAGGGGCTCCCGAATCCACTTCTCTGATTGCAAAGGAAAGGATAGAACATGACCTTAGTCTTTTCCGAGCATACTCATATTCAATTCTTTAAGATGGTGAATGCGTTAACATGCACAAAGAAGTCTTGCTCTTGAAAGTGAAACCTTCTATTTTTTATGGAAGGAAACGCACATTCTGCCTATACCAAAACACGGCCGAACTACGTCATCCAACGACTTAAGGCAAATAAATACACAACCAGCAGCCTCGAAGATCTTAGGGACCTTGATTAAAGACAAGCTGAAGCGTAACCTAACAAAGAATAACCTACATAATGCGGCTCAGCATGGGTTTCTCGAAAAAAGATCTTGTGACACCTGCCAGCTCTCTTAATTTGATCATGGGCTACAATCTAGATATAGTGTTTTTGCAATCTACGCCGTTTATTTTGACTTCCTGAAAGCTTTTGATGGTGTTGACCATGATCTCCTACTGCTGAAACTTGCCTCCTTTGGCATAGGTAACAAGCTTTTGAACTAAATATCCTCCTATTTCAACGCTTGCACACAACCGGTTATAATTTCTGATGTTATCTCCAACCCCACGCACGTGAGGATTGGAGTTATTCAGGGTAGCGTACTCGGCCCGCTTATATTTTGCCTTTTTGTGAACGATATTCCTGATTGTTTTCAAAATGGTAGGCTCTTTATGTATGCTGATGATTTAAAATGTGCCTATCGATATAAACCATCTGATTGCCAAATCGTGCTTGAGCACTTAAAAAAGGATTTTCTCGCCTTCGCTCAGTGGTGTCGCACATGGCGCCTTTCGCTTTCTTGGAAAAAGTGCTCCGTTATGGTTGGTGGTGACAACCATCAGCCTCATCTAAGCATAGACGGTCATGACCGGGGTTAAAAAGGATCTGGATATATTATATTCTAGAAGTCTTAATCTGTCAGAGCACTGCGCCATGATTGTCTCGAAAGCACGTCAAACCACTCGGTTTATTCTCAGAAATTTTAAAACTGTCAATATTTGGACCAGCCTTTATAAAATGTATGTCAGGCCTAGTCTGGAATACTGCTCGTTTCTATTTAGCCTCCTGCACGCGAGTGAACGGATGAAAATAGAATCAGTCCAGCACTTCTTTACTAAAAGATTTTTCACTTCAGAGCACAGAAACCTGTCCTACTAACAACGCTGTAAGCTTACAAGCCTTAACCGTTGTGGCTTCCTTGATTACAGAAGGGACTATTTTTACTGTTATAACCTTTAAACAGTTTAACCTTTAACCCCCTTTCATCCCTGAGGCAGCTCGACCACTCTCGGCGCACCAGTCATCGAGATGTTTTTTTTTCTTCCTTTGGCACACACCGTTAGATACCATCAGTTTTTTCGGTAAACACTATAGCAATCTGGAATAAACTACCTAAAAGGAGTAAAATTCAGCAAAACTATCCTTTGTTTACGAGAGCTGTCACTAGTTTTCTACATTCAGGATACCTTCCACGAATTTCGTGTGTTGATTCTCTGGAAGCTCTCTTCCGTTTTGATGGCGTCCAAGGACTCTGAATCCGGTTCTGGACTTCATGCTGAAGGCAATATTGCCGGCTCTGCAGTCCGTAATCTGATTATCCCTCCGTCAACAGCGAGCAGCCGTTCGCCGTCATACCTGCTGCTAGTACAGAATACCCGATCGACAACAATGAAAGGAGAAGTACTACACCGTGCACCTGTGTCAATACTGTTTCGTCCAGAACATTAATCCGTTCAATAAGCTGCAGTTTTTTCTCCTGAAAACACTATAAAGAACGATCAGGAGCTTTTTTCACTTTCAGCTTGACCTCCTACTGTATATCCCTTTTGACCTTGCCTGTAAACTGGCGATAAATAAATAAATAATTAATTAATTCAGTCAAGGGAAAGTGGGTGTTTCACCTAAACTTTCACCACCAAGGCCTCTTAAAATCATTCATGAAAATGATCTTCATTTTTCACTTCTCCTAGAACGGAAGATGGCTCTCCGTAACTCACACAGGGATGTGTTTTTCAACCGGATTACGAACGAAAGGCACGAAATGAGAATGCTGAGAACAGAACTGAAAAGGAGAACAGAACAAGGAGAAAATGGCTCCAAATAAAGGACGGGAAAATAAAATTGATGAAGAGGTCTTTCTTATGGCAGACCCCGTACATAATCAAGGCGGGTCCTTAAACAGACGGGGACACTAAATACGATGTACCCAACTGTACAGAGCTTGAATAATAAAAAGAAGGTGCTCAAGAACTCGGATGACGACCACTCATCAGAACTCAGCGTAGGCGGGATGGACACCAGTTCATCTCGGAAAGCACTGACAGACTCTAGCATTCAAACGCACGAAATGAGCAGAAGTCAATTAAGTGGAGTTACTCAGTCTAAATTGAGATGTTTGAAAACAAATTTTCAGAGTCTTCTTTCGAAAGTAGACGAACCCAAAGCACTAGTCTCAGACCGAACCCCCGATGTCATTGCCATTACGGAAACGTGGCTCAAAGCCGAAATCACGGATTTCGAGGTTTCGATCGGTGGATACTATCTATTTCGAAGAGACCGAGCAAATAGACAGGGAGGTGGAGTGGCCAAATACGTTAGGAGAGGTAGATCAGCCGTCGAACAAGCGCATGCCATCTTCCTTGAATATGAATATGTCTGGATAAAGATTTAAAATGATTGTTCACAAAACCTACAATTCTTGACGATCTACAGACCACCGAACCTTCCAAGAGCAGCTGAAGTCACTCCTCCATTTGCTCAAGGAAGTAGCAAGTCACCAGGAGGTGCTAATTGCTGGAGATTTCAATGCACCTACAGTATACTGGGTAAATCTGACTGTTGATGGTGCGCCAACATCCTTCGGCCACACGCTAATGGATCTCACTCTCGACCAACCTCTGGTACAGAAGGTCAACATACCAACGAGATTTAGAGAGAACCAGAGAGCCAATTGCCTGGACCTAATATTTACGAAGGATTCTCTAACATTGATGAAGTGTATTCTATGGCACCCCTTGGTAAGAGTGACCATAGTACATTGCTGTGGAATCTCTCCCTTTTTTCTCAGCGCCAGAAGAGAACGCAAGGCAAGCGAAATATATGGAAGGCCAAAAAACTCCTGTATCCGACTCTTACAAAGAAGAATGTGGTGTTCAGGGTTCTGTTTTGGGCCCACTTCTCTTTCCTAATCTACATATACCACTGTCTCAATGACCTTCATTGTGAAACTGTCCTGTTTGCAGATGGCATAAAAATATGGACTGATGTCAGCTGCGCTGATGACGTAAAAGGGTTATAATCGAATATCGACAAACTAAGTGCCTGGTTGGCCAGGTGGCTTGTTAAGTTTAATGTATCCAAGTGTGCGATCCTACACATAAGCGCCAGTCGAAAGGTATCTGCGAAACCCCAGTACTTTATTAATGGCACTGCATTAAAAGATGTGGAAACACACAAAGATCTTATCACGTGAACAACTGCGAATTTGATGCCCCCAGAACACTGTAATAAATCAGTCCAGAAGGCAACATGTACACAGCATTGGATCAGACGTGCGTTTAAAATATTCTCCCCTGATCTCTTCGGAGAAGTCTTTGGTGTCTTCGTGGGACCACATTTAGATTATGGAATGCCAGCATGGAAACCTTGGACGAAGAAAAATATTGACCTCCTCGAACAGGTGCACCAGAGAGCAACGAAGATGGTCAACGGTTTTGAGACCTTACCGTAACAAGAAAGATTGAAAAAGCTTGAATAATTTCTTCTTTCCTACAGGCACTTACGGTGCAGCCTGCTCTGGACATTCCGGATTATTTGGGGCCATGATACTTCCCTGAAATCAGAGGAGTATTTCGAATCTTTCGGGCTCTTATTTTCTTCCACAATGTTTTGCCTATAATTGTGAAAATGCATTCGAAGTTATGTTATGTTTTGACTCAAAAATTTAAATGTACACCATTTTATATTGACTGAACGTATGCAATGATAACTTAACATTAAAAGGGCCATCAAAGGCAATGCCTGATACCCTTCAAAATATACAATTTATAAATACTTTCTTAACTAGATGCCAGTTGGCGAAACTAACATTTATTTGGGTCAAGAGACTGGAAGCAGGCTGTTTTCTCCTTTTTTGACTTAATTATATCTCAAATCTCCCCAAGATTTCTGTCATTATACCCGTTAATTTTCCTTATAATATATGAAATTCTGCACTTGTTATACCTCCTCCTGCATCCTCCACGTGTAAACGCTCAGCATTTTTTGCTTCTAGGTATAGCTTTCTTTGGAATAACTTGCCAATTGAAATAAGTTCGTTTAACTTGTCTATCTGCGTTCAAGCGAAGACCACACATTTATCTTAACACTGATTCGATTAACCTTTTATTTTCCGCATCTTTTCCGAGCAGCTTTCTCTATGACTCGGAAAAAGGACAATCGAGATTTTAACTGACCCGGTAGAATTTATTTTTTCTCTACCTCGAGTCCCCCATGAAGCACGCTGACTCCTTATATCACCAGTCATTCAAAAGATGAAGTCATTCGGGTGTACACATTCAGACGTACACAGTCTTAAATGCCGACGTTTCGTTCGATACTTACTATCATCAGAATTAAATTCTGAATCCTAAGATGCATAGGCCTCAAGTTTACTGAAGCCTTTTCGCGAGGTTTTTTCAAGCACGATAGGGATCAAGAACGAACCCCATCGACGTTTCACAATCTCATTCGGAAACGTAACTGCAGTACGAGCCGACTCTACCACCTTACCTTATATCCCTAAGCAGTTTTTTCTCCCACCATCTATTTGAAAATTGAGGCATATTACACTCATTCTCCATGTTTAAGGTAGTAGTTTTTTCAATGTTTATTTTCTAGTTCACTACTAATTTCAAAACATCGCTACCCATGTTGCAATAGATATAGAGTAGATGTACGCAAATAGCTATTTATCGAGATAACTGTCTCTTAAACCTCATTGGTTTGTCAAGTTATGTAATCAGACATTTTCATTGGTTGGCAGTTTTTGGCGCATTATGACATCCTTTTGCGCGCGTTCGCGCCACTATTTGCGTGAACGGCGTGGTAAACGTTATCTGACTGCACCTCCGCTAACCTGCCTTAATTCATTTATATCTGTTAATTGCTATTTTACTATTGTTAACAATGTTTATGCAGGAATCAGGCAGAACACGAAGACGCCGAATTATAAGGTATGGGGAAGTGGAATTCCGTGAAATTGTGGAGACCATTAAGAGAAGACGTAGAGTGGAAGAGCTGGAGCTAAAAGCGTTACATAAGAACGTAATTGTTTCTCTGTCGAGGGAAAATGAAGGAAATAGGTTGTCCGCGGTAAGTGTTGTGGAATATAATCATATAGGGGCATCGGAGGAAGAAGAAACTCATAGGACCATTAACTGTGAATCGGATCAGTTAACGATTCAGAAGTTACGCGAATGTGCTTTGTGAAATAACATTTCACATGCACATACGTGAACTTTTGGGGATACTTTGAGCCGTCCACACCCGAACTGCCTGCTGACCCTAGAACGCTCCTAGGGAGCTACGTTTAAGTTAGAGGTAGCCCCTATGTGCATGGGGAATACGTCCACGTTGGTTTGGAAAAACAACTTATATGATTATGCTTAAGAATATGGTGCCTGTAGCCCGCGATTTGGAAATATAGTTGGCCATTAATGGTCTCCCGGTTTATAGAAAATCAAAGACCGAAATGTGGCCTATTTTAGGAAGAGTAGTGCGGCCCTTCCACAGTAACGTATTTCCGGTTGGCATTTATTGTGGAGGTGGGAAGCCTTCCGATGTGCACGCTTTCTGTAAGTTAATTGTTAAGGAGACTACACATCTGCAAGATAAAGGCATCCCGAGGGAGGACAGTAGCCTTACTAATCGCGTTTATTTGGGTGCCGTAATATGTGACATGCCGGCCAGGGCTTTTGTCAAGCAAATTAGGAATGTTAATGCTTACCATGGTTGTGAACGTTGCACAGTCACCGGAGTATATATTGGAAAGGTCGTATACCTTGAGAAAGGGCAGAGAGACAGGAAAGACGAGGACTTATTGCAGTCCATTGACGAAGATCAAATAGTTGGCATATCTCCATTTGTGTCATGCAATCTTGGACTTATTTCAAAATTTGCCCTAGATCCACTACATTTAGTGTACTTTGGCATGGTTAAGAGGTTACTAAGTTTATGGGTTAAGAGTCATTGTTCAAAAGCTAGTGGTCACTTAACACCTTTGGTACTTAAGACAGTGGAGGTGGAGGTTTTAGACCATAGGTTGCGTTCTATAGGTAGAAATCTACCAACTGAGTTTTCACAACGAGCTAGGTGTTTAAGTGACTTCGATTCATGGAAGGCAGCCGAGCTCAGGCAGTTCAAACGGTTCATCGGCGTTTTGGTTCTGCATGGTATCCTGCCTCTTAATCATTTTAAACTATTCTTATTACTTTTTACTGCGTTAAGACTGCTAGCATCTCCTCAAACTTGCAAAAGTAATATTGGTTATTTTTTTTTTATTTTATTTTATTTATTTATTGCCAGCCATGCGTCAAATAAATATACAGTAGAGGGTCAAGCTGACAGTAAAAAAACTCCCTCATCGTTGTTTCCAGGTGTTTTCAGGAGAAAAACTGCAACCATTGAGGAGTTAAAGTTCTGGACAGGGACGCGTTAACAAAGGTGCCCGGTGAAGAACCTCTCCAATCAGTGTTACGGATCCCTAATTCTGCACCACCAGGTATGTCGGCGAGCGGCTGTTCGCTTTCGACTGACGCCAATTGAGGTCTGCAGAGCCAGTAATATTGCCCTCAGCATGAAGATTGGCACAGGATTCAGAGTCCGTGAACGCCATCAGAACCGAAGAGAGCTTCAACAGAGTCAGCACCCAAAAGTTTTGGAAGGTGCCTGAATGTAGAAAACTAGTGACAGTTCGCGTAAACAAGGGATAGCTTTGCTGAATTTTTGATACTTCTAGGTAGCTTATTCCAGATTGCAATAGCGTTTACCGAGAAAACTGTTTGGTATCTAACTGTTCGTGCCAAAGGACGAAATAAAATACATCTCGGTGACTGGTGCGCCGAGAGTGGTTCGAGGTGCCTCAGAGATGTAAGGGTTAAATGTACGACTGTTTAGTAGTTTAAACAGTAAAAATAGTCCCTTCTGTAATCTGCGAAGCCACAGCGGGTCAAGGCTTGTAAGCTTGCCAGCGTTGGTGAAGGACAGGTTTCGGTGATCTGAATAGAAAACTCTTTTTGTAAAGAAGTGCTGGACTTATTCTATCTTCTTTCGTTAACTAGCGTGCAGAAGACTAAATATAAATGAGCAGTATTCCAGACTAGGCCTGACATACATTTTACAGAGGCTGATTCTAATTTTGACGGTTTTAAAATTTCTGAGAATAAACCCAGTAGTTTGGCGTGCTTTCGAGACAATCAGGGCGCAGTGCTCTGACAGATTAAAACTACTAGAATATGATATGCCCAGATCCTTTAAAACTCCGGGCACATTTAGATCGTGACCGTCTATGCTTAGGTGCGGCTGATGGTTGTCGCCAGTAACCATAACGGAGCACTTTTGCCAAAAAAGTGAGAGGTGTGCGACACCACTGAGCGAAGGCCTGAAGATCCTTTTTAAGAGCTCAAGCACGATGTTGCGATCAACCGGTTTATATCGATAGGCAACTTTTAAATCGTCAGCGTACATAAAGGGCCTACCAAACTGAAAACAATCAGGAACATCGTTGGCAAAGAGGCAAAATAGAAGCGAGCGCACGCTGCCCTGAATAACTCCGCTCCTCACATGCGTGGGGTTGGAGATAACATCAGAAATTTTAACCCGTTGTGTGCGAGCATTCAAATAGGAAAATATTAAGTTCAGAAGCTTGTTACCTATGCCGAAGGAGGCAGGTTTCAGCAGTAGGAGATCATGGTCAACACGATCAAAAGCCTTAGTGAAATCGAAGTAAACGGTGTAACTTGCAAAACCGCTGTCTCTAGATTGTAGCACATGATCAAAGAAAGAGAGCTGGCAAGTGTCACAAGACCTTTTTTCGAGAAAACCATGCTGAGCCGTAATCAGTTGTTAAAAATGTTTACTCGCAAATGTTTTTGACTGTTTGGCATGGAGCACATGATGTACACTGTGCACAGCTTGATGCACATCGCAGATGACATAGAACGACACAGTCCCCTTGACACCTTTTTCAGTTTTCCTTTTGAAAGCTACTTAGGTAGATTAAAGAAAATGCTTAGAAGTCCTGCAAGAACTTATCAGCAGATAGCTAGACGTTCAAGTGAGGTTGAGGTTAACACACGCTCTTTGGACAACGAGGTTCCTTCGTGGGCATAAGGGTGGTCCATTACCAGCTGGATACGAACTCCGACCGCAGTATGAATGCATACTAAATGAACGTTTTCACGTAGACGTCACCGCAGCCAACAGATGCATTGGCTTCAGCAATAAAATAGTGTGCACGAAAAACATACTTATTGATAAGAGGGACGTGTTCGCTTGGTATTAAGTGAATTTATTAACTTGTCAGATTACTTCGACTATCCAAAGAAGTCCTCACTTATGAGCGTATATAAAGCAGACCTTGACGACACTGTTAGATGTGTTCCTTTGCCATCTACTTTCAGAAAGTTCCTTTGCCTAACTCATGAACAGTATTACATATTAATTGAGGTCATCAACAGCTTTTAGGATGCCACTTACTAACCTTTCGCTTTTGCGGACAATGCCTGAGAACCCTACAAATGCACAGTCCATATAGTGAGTGGTTTGCCAGCATTGCAGGGAAGAAGTGGTCCTAGTAATAGGATGATCCTTCGTCTGCTAACTTATTTCATTCCCCATTTTCCTGTGCGTTTGTAGATCTTATCATGAGTGACCTGCCCTCACTTAGGCTTTCCCAGCGCCAACGCCGATGAGGCTATTTACCTTCTCGGAGGTGAACCCATTTCATCGCCCATAAGTTCTTTTAAAATAACTTTGTTCTCCTCAGGAAACAAAAGACGAACTAAATGATTCTTTTGAAATTATTCAAACGGGCGAAGCATCGCATAATGAAGGTAACATAGTTTATCGTTTAATTACTTTAGAAGAAGAAGTGGAATCACACAATCTACAGCGGGCCATATTAATGATGTGTAAACAGAAAGCTGACCTATCAGCTAAAGTAGACTATGTTGTAGAGGCACGAAGAAAAACGCTGGGCTATGTATGGCATTTGGAGGCACTGCATCGGCAGCAGCCCTGCACATCCGGCCCGGCAGCTCCCCAGCTGCCCAAACATCCTCTGCCGCAACAGATGCATTCAGCAATTGAATGTCGACAGCTGAATAACCAGCTATTGAATCAAGACTTTCATACTTAGTTGGTAAGCTATCTATTAATTCTATAACTTCTATGTTAGACCTCCTATCTAACATGCCTTGGCAGGAACAACATCGACGATTTCATGAAGAGTATATTTTTTGCTATCTTTGACGACAAAATTAGCCTTCATGTCAATTTTAAAGGACGTAAGGCTTAAGACAGTTTGTCAAAATCAAAAATATATGACGTTATGCTGGGTAAGTCCATCAAAAACCATTTCACTGCCATTATATAGAGGTGTTTGCAGCCTGGAATGCAAGCGGCTTGTATAAAGTATCCGATTTTGAGTCTGCGATTGCCAGGCGACTTAAACGATCACTTGATATCCATTGCCGGAGGCTGCAAACCAAATTGGACGTCCAGCAGACGGTAAATCAATATCCAATTTTTAAAATACTGTTGGCTTGCAGGCAACAATGCTGGACCATCATCGGTAAACCTACCGCCTTCAGCACAATGACGACGGGGGAAAAAGAAACCGCACACCTTTGTACATATTCCTTTGAATTTCTAAATAAATTATTCTCTTAAGATTGTCTTCACCATGTCTTATACTCAATAATACAGGTGCAAGAGGCATTATAAACGATGTATTTAGTAAAAGGCACCAACCGGAAAGCATAGGTGCCATTTTCGCCGGTAGCCGAATATCTCGATAAATCGATATCTTTTAGATATATATAAAGCGGCCAAAATAGATATACAATATATATATATATATATATATATATATATATATATATATCGACTAATAGATATCTAATAGACATCTAGTAGATATTGCTTGCTACTAGGGTAATTTTTGACCTAACAGGACAATTTCTACCTACATTATTGAATATTTGTACATTTTATCTGCACACATAGCCATAATTTTATTTCGCTTTTAATGTTTGTTTAGACAGTGTGCTGCAGGCGCTAACCAAAAATAAATTCAATAATTTTTTTGAATTTAACCCTAGTAGCAAGCAATATCTATAAGATGTCTAATAGATATCTAATAATCGAGATATGTATATCTATTGTATATCTATTTTGGCCGCTTTATATATATCTATTAGATATCGATTTATCGAGATATTCGGCAACCGGCGAAAATAATACCTACGCCTTCCGGTTCGTCCCCTTTACTAACCTACTACGCTTATAATGCCTCTTGCACCTGTATTATTGAGTATAAGACTTGGTGAAGACAATCTTTACAGAATAATTTATTTATAAATTCAAAGGAATATGTACAAAGGTGTGCGGTTTATTTTTCCTCCGTCGTCATTGTGTTGAAGGAGGTAGGTTAAACGACGATGGTCCAGCATTGTTGTCTGCAAGCAAACAGTTTATTTTTAAAATATTGTATATTGATTTACCGTCTGCTGGATGTCCAATTTGTTTTTGCAGCCTCTGGCAATGGCTATCAAGTGATCGTTTAAGTCGCCTGGCAATGGCAGACTCAAAATCGGATAATTTATGCAAGCCGCTTGCATTCCAGGCTGCAAACACCTCTATATAGTGACAGTGAGACGGTTTTTGATGGACTTACCCAGCATAACGTCATATATTTTTGATTTTGACAAACTGTCTTTAGCCTTACGTCCTTTAAAATTTACGTGTAGGCTAATTTCATCGTCAAAGATAGCAAAAAACATTCTCTTCACAAAATCGTCGATTGTTTGCCCGCCGAGGCATCTAAGATAGGAGGTCTAACATAATAGTTATATAATTAATAGACTGCTTACCAACTGTGAACGAAATTCTTGATTCATTAGCTGGTTATCCAGCTGTCGGAATTCAGTTGCTGAACGCAACTGATGTTGTATAGGATTTTTGGGCAGCTGGGGAGCTGCCGGGCCTGATGTGCAAGGCTGCTGCCGATGCAGTGCCTCCAACTGCCGAAGATAGCCCAGCGTTTTTCGTTGGGCCTCTACAACCATAATCAACTTTAGCTGATATGTCAGCTATCTGTTGGCACATAAGTAACATAGCCCTCCGTTGATGTTGTGAATTCGATTCTTCTACAGTAATTAAATGGAAAAACTATGTTACCTTCATTATGCGGCGCTTCGCCCGCTGGAATAGTTTCAAAAGAATCATTTAGATCGTCTTGTGGTTCTTGAGGAGAACAAAGTTATTTTAAAGTTACTTACGGGCGATGAAATGGGTTCACCTCCGAGAAGGTAAATAGCCTCATCAATCGCCGAGCAGCGTTGGCGCTGGGAAAGCCTACGTGAGGGCAGGTCACTCATGATAAGATCTACAAACGCACAGGAAAAAGGGAAATGAAATAAGTTAGCAGACGAAGGATCATCCTATTACTAGGACCACTTCTTCCCTGCAATGCTGCAAACCACTCACTATATGGACGTTGCGTTTGTAGGGTTCGCAAGCATTGTTCGCAAAAAGCGAAAGGTTAGTAAGTGGCATCCAAAAAGCTGTTGATGACCTCAATTAATATGTAATACTGTTCATGAGTTAGGCAAAGGAACTTACTGAAAGTAGATGGCAAAGGAACACATCTAACAGTGTCGTCAAGGTCTGCTTTATATACGCTCATAAGTGAGGACTTCTTTGGATAGTCGAAGTAATCTGATAAGTTAATAAATTCACTAAATACCAAGCGTACACATCCCTCTTGATCAACAAGTATGTTTTGCACGCATACTATTTTATTACCGAAGCCAATGCATCTGTTGGCTGCTGTGATGTCTACGCGAAAACGTTCTGTCAGTATGCATTCATACTGCTGACTGAGTTCGTATCCAGCTGGAACTGGACCACCCAAATGCCCACGAAGGAACCTCGTTAAAGAAGTCTCCAAAGGGCATGTGTTAACCTCAACCTCACGTAAACGTCTAGCAATCTGCTCTAAAGGTCGTGAAGGACTTCTAAGCATTTTCTTTAATCAAACTAAGTAGCTTTCAAAAGGAAAGCTGGAAAAATTGTCAAGGGCACCGTGTCATTCTACGTCATCTGCGATGTGCATCAAGCTGTGCACATTGTACACCATGTGCTCCATGCCAAACAGTAAAGAAAATTTGCGATTAAAAAGTTTTTACAACTGTTTACAATAACCAATATTACTTTTGCAAGTTTGAGGAGATGCTAGCAGTCTTAATGCAGTAAAAAGTAATAAGAATAGTTTAAAAATGATTCAGAGGCAGGATACCATGCAGAACAACAACTCCGATGTGCAATATGAACTGCCTGAGCTCTGTTGCCTTCCACGAGTCGAATTCACTCATACACCTAGCTCGCTGTGAAAACTCAGTCGGTAAATTTCTACCTATAGAACGCAATCTATCGTCTATATCCTCCACCTCCGTTGTCTTAAGTACTGAAGGTGTTAAGCGCCCACTAGCTTTTAAACGATGACTCTTAACCCATACACTTAGTAACCTCTTAACCACTCCAAAGGTACACTAAATGAAGTGGATCTAGGGGAAACTTTGAAATAAGTCCAAGATTGCATGACACAAATGGAGATACGCCAATTATGTGATCATCGTCAATGGACTGCAAGAAGTCGTCGTCTTTCCTGTCTCTCTGCCCTTCCTCAAGGTATACGATCTTTCCAATATATACTCTGGTGACTTTGCAACGTTCACAACCATGGTAAGCATTAACAATCCTAATTTGCTTGACAAAAGCCCTGGCCGGCACGTCACATATTACGGCACCCACACGAACGCGATTAGTAAGGCTACTGTCCTCCCTCGGGATGCCTTTATCTTGCAGATGTGTAATCTCCTTAACAATTAACTTACAGAAAGCGTGCACATCGGAAGGCTTCCCACCTCCACAATAAATTCCGACAGGAAATACGTTACTGAGAAGGGCCGCACTACTCTTCCTAAAATAGGCCACATTTCGGTCTTTGATTTTCTATAAACCGTGAGGCCATCAATGGCCAAACTGTTTTTCCAAATCACGAGCTACAGGTACCATATTCTTAAGCATAAGCATACGAATTTGTTTTTCCACACCAACGTGGACGTATTCCCCCATGCACATAGGGGCTACCTCTAACTTATACGTAGCCCCTAGAAGTGTTCTAGGGTCAGCAGGCAGTTCGGGTATAGAGGGCTTAAGTATCCCCAAAAGTTCACGAATGTGTGCATGTGAAATGTTGTTTCGCAAAGCCCATTTGCGTAACTTCCGAACCGTTAACTGATCCGATTCAGAGTTAATGTTCCTATGAGTTCTTCTTCCTCCGATGCCTCTATATGATTATATTCCACAACACTTACCGCGGACAACCTACTTCCTTCATTTTTCCTCGATAGAGAAACAATTACCTCCTTATGTGACGCTTTTAGATCCAGCTCTTCCACTCTACGTCTTCTCTTAATGGTCTCCCCAATTTCACAAAATTCCTCTTCCCCATACCTTGTGTTAGCCCTTCCCTGATCTGAAATGCTATCATCCTTACAGGCGGCAGTTTTTTCTCCTGAATACCATAAAAATAGGAAAAACACTTATAATGATATATATTCAGGAGTTTTTTTTACTGCCAGCCTCTATTCACTGAATATTTCATCTGACAATACCTGTAAACCGGTATTAAATACAACTATTATTATAACTATTATTATTATTATTATTAAAGGGAATCCAGAGGATGACTGGCGATCATTTAAGGCAGTCTCACTCGATCTGATTGAACGCTTTTGTCCAGTGAAGGTGCAAAAAACAAGTCGCCCTGCCTGGTTAACAAAGAGAACTTAACAGGCAGTTAAAGAAGAAGAATAAAAAATGGAAGGATTTCAGGGAAACAGGGTCAGCAGAGCATCTTGAAGAATTTCGTCATCAATGAAACGCTGTAAAAAAATGATTCGTCAAGAAAGGAAGCACTATGAATCAAGAATTATTCAACAGGCTGAATATAAACCACAAATTTTATTCCATTGTATCAATATTCGATTAATAAAATGACCCAGTAGCAGTACTCATGGATGGGAACGGTGTTGAAGTCGTTGAAAATTGTGACAGAGCCGAGCACTAAAGTCGGTTCTTTGCCTCGGTATTTACTCGAGAACCGGAACTTCAGCTTGACCACGTCAACAGTGCTGTTATAGACGCTGGTCCAGTGCTTGAATATATACTCTTCCAGGAACCTCTCGTGGAACGAGAACTGCGAAATCTGAAAGAAGCGAAGTCATCTGGTCCAGACGATTTACCGCCAAAGTTCTTGAAAGAACTGGTCAGCGAACTCTCCAAACCCCTAGCGCATATATTCACTTCATCATTTGAAATCGGGAAACTGACATCTGAATGGAAGGCAGCAAATATATATCCCATATACAAGAGTGGTGCTCGATATTATGTTAACAATTATTGGCCCATTCAGCCTAACCTCCATTTGCTTTAAAAAATGGAATCAATAATCAATAAGGCAATCATGAAGTTCCTTGAGGAAAACCGATTACTCTCAGATCTCCAGCATGGCTTCAGACAGAATTGTTCCTGTCTTACCAGTTAATTACATTCCATAGAGCAGTGGACTCAAGCATTGGACGAAGATGGTAGGGTTGACGTTATATACACTGATTTCAAGAAGGCGTTTGACAGTGTCCCACACAAACGTCTCATCTACAAATCATCTAAAATTGGCATAAGAGGAGTGCTGCTGACATGGATCGCAGACTTTCTTACAGATATATTGCAAACTGTGTGCGTCGTTAACTCGAAGTCAACCCCTACTCCGGTTCTATGTGGTGTCCCCCAAGGCTCGGTATTAGGGCCGTTACTCTTCTTAGTGTACATCAACGACTGTGTCGACGACCTGGATTGCAGCGCCATAATGTTTGCAGATGATGTTAAATTGTGGAGGGTCATCAGATCTGATTCCGATAGGCACGCACTTCAAGAGGATCTCAACCGTCTAAGCAACGGGTTGCTGGTTGGCTCCTAAATTTTAACGTTGGGAAGTGTGTGGTCCTAAGACTGCGTACCAGAAGGACCAGTGAGGAGGATGATTCCTACCAATACATTCTCAATGGGCAGCCCCTTTCAATTGTTGAGGAACAGAAGGACCTCAGTGTTCTAATAAACTCCTCACTTAAACCATATTCACAGTGTTTTAAGGCAGCTAAAAAGCGCTACACAGGTATTATTTGCGCTCAGACGTGGATTTGTGCAGATTGATAAGGAACTCTTCCGAAACACCTACGGGGTACTTGTTCGATCTCACTTGGAATATGCCGTCCGTGGTTTAAGAAGGATTATCTACAGCTGGAACGAATGCAGGCGATGGCTACGAAGATGGTCCATAATCTTTGTCATCTGCCTTACGAAGCCAGAATGGTTGATCTTGATTTGTTTCCTCTAAATTACAGGCAACTACGCGGTGACTTCATCCAAACCTACTGGATTTTCAGAGGCCGCGAGTGTGCCCTAGAATTTGCTGACTTCTTCGAATTGGCTGGGACGGAACATCTGTGGGGTCATCCCTTTAAACTGCAGAGGAAGTTTATCCACACGGACGTCCATCTGAACGCTTTTTTCGCAGAGGGTCGTTGGTGCATCTACTGGACTCCCTGACGAGGTGGTCCTTTCAGAAACTGTTGACACATTTAAATTCAAACTAGATACTCATTTTCTGAGAAGTTATTGAAAATATACTGAAGATTGTGTAAGCAGTGGCAGCTTCCGCCTGGCCCTGCATTTTCATTTGTCAGATTTACCCCTGTAAACGTTTTGTCTATTGATATTTTTGCATGTGAATAGGGAGCTTAAGGGCGAAAGCCTACTTCCCTCAATAAAGTGACTTAAAGTTACTTATAATTCTGGACTCGCTGATGAAGGTCCTAACAACCAACACAACGATGGGCTGCTGTGTAATCCATCTCATTCTCAGTGTCTGATCGCAGACCTTTAGTCCTATTTCCCTTTTGTGTCTCCTGGAGTCTAATAATTTAATCGGTATTTTTCGCACGAGACTGATGTTCCATATTTAATCAATTAATTTGATCACACACCATATGGGCACACGTGTTGCAGTTGTTAATCTATTGATTTTTTTTAACGGCAGGTCACCAATTCAAATCCCTGTGGTGCGGCTTTTGCGTACGCGTCATTTTTGTCTGTGACTGATGCCAGTAAATGGGTACTGGTTTCCTGTTGTGTCTTTTTTGAGTCCTCTGTGCTTAATCACCTTGCAGTCTAATGCTCCTATGGGTATTTTTTCGCAAGAGATTGGTGATGTATTAAAAATCATTCACGGTTGCTGTTCGGGAGCTAAAAATTTTATTTTGTCTGTCGTAGGCTGTGAGCTCCTGTTGCATCGGTAGCGCGGTGGTCTTGTTTACGAGAGGTCACAGGTTCGAATCCAAGGGTTTGCAGTCCCTTAGATACGGCCTCTGTGATTGAATGGCTCATTGCTGGTGGTTTCCTATCTTTTAAATCTGTTCTAGAATAGTGCTGGATATTTTCAGAAGATTTGTAAGGATGTATAAACTACCAACTATGAAGTTAAGGAAAAAAAGACTCAGCTGTTTGTAGTCTTCGAAGAATATCTTGGAGAAAAGCTGTCAAGTAGAGAGCTTTGTTCAAAGAGGTGGAAGATTGTAGAGCACTGTTGAGGACCAAATTTGAGATATATTCCACAGGTACGAATTAAAAGAATAAATTTTAAATCCAATCCTTGATTATTTGTCAGTACCAGGAGAACTGGTGGCAAAAACGAGACAGAGTGTGAAGTTCTGTATTCCCGTTATGGATGCAGATGATGACACTATCGTGTGCACGAACTGGAATATTGGCGTCTCACAGTTTCAATAGTGTCCAGTCGATTAAAATACCAAAAAGGTACAAACCAACGGAGGTCAAAAATTTTTGAATACAAATTCGAAGGTTGCGCCAAATGTGTGAGCTTGCTGAAGCTTATTCGGCATACAGTTAAGTACCATCTCGTCCATCATATGTTTTAAATTTTATCATCATCAAAATATCAGGAAAAGCCCACTCTTCGAATAATTAACAACTGTTTGCAATAGTATTTTTTATTTAGAATTTCAACTTCAAATTCTTTTGGTTAATCAATCCATGAGGAGTGTATTCAATTCAATTCAATTCAATTTATTGAGGGAAATAGGCATGGGCCTTTGAGTACCCTATTGGGCCTTTGAGTACCCTATTCCGCAAGGGTGACCATTAAAGCCGTTGATTATATAGGCTCTAGCATCCGTGACGAGTTGTGTATTGATAAAAACCTTTGTATGGTGCACCTTGAATTATTTGGAGAATTAGATAAAGAGAGAGGCTTTGTTCAGCTTGGACATATAGAGCATCGTTGTTGGTTTGTACTGACAGAAATGACACTGAATCAAATACAGTGTGCGCTAACTGTTTTGCCTATTTACTTGTTTTCGGGACAGAATGGATGAACTTCGTCACGAAATTGCTAACATGCCTCCCATTACTAAATATTATGCAGCCTCATGTCTATTTCTTTCGATTGCTGTTGTATGTTTGCATTGAAATATTCATTACTTTCCTTAAAGCATCTTGGAATTTTATCCCCCTTACAACTATACTTTAATCCTTCACTTGTATTTGGCGAACTTCAGGTAAATTATTTTCCGTCGTCATCAGTCTTTTTTAGTTATGGAGGTTGATTACTTGTTTCTGTTTTTTTGGACACATTGACTTCAATTTCTTTTTCAACATGTATTTTGTATATCGATATTGTCGAATGCTCGAAGAAAACTATTACTATGGGCGTTCAGCTGACTTTCTCATGATGTTTATTTTTGGCGGTTGTCTCTCTCTTGTACGGTCTGCCAGTTTCCTAATTTTCGTTGTATAGATTGCTGGAATATTCTTGCAAATGCTCTTTCTCAGTCATGTTTTGACCATGATGCTTGTCTACGTATGGAGCCGCAGAAGCCCATCTGTGCGGTTAAACATTATGGGTCTTTTTACGGTCAATGCTCCTTATTTGCCATGGGTTTTCTTCGCAATATCTTACCTTCTTGGTAACAATGCAAGCGTTGACTTCGTTGGCAAGTTCATATCCTTTGTTTATCGCTTTAGGAATTGTAATTGGACATCTCTATTACGTTTTGGAGGACGTTTTTCCTAATCAGCCCCAAGGATTTAAAATATTGCGAACACCTACAGTTCTGTATGCTTCAAGATGTATTTTATACATTTTATTAGAAAGAACCTTCTTGATGGGCGGCGAGACGATCCGGCTTATCGGCCTCTTCCAGAAGAACGGCCTGGCGGGTTTGACTGGGGCGCAAATTGAACTGTTGAATAAAATTATACATTCTGACCGTATTTTTCCCGATTTTGTGAAAGTTCCAGGTTTGGTTGGTCTGGTTTGATGCCTTTTTAAATTAAAATATCACAGGAGTTTGGCCATTTTATTTAATTAACTTGGTATAAAGTCCCTTAGTTTTGCCTCTTGAAAGATATTTCCTTCAATAATCGTTTATCAGGCATATTAGGCGAGCGGATCCTTAAGCATAATACCAAAGGATTGCCACCCAAATTCTTCCTGAGAATTATTTTTATACTACTGCCTAAGTTTCGTTACGTTTTCTGTCAATTTTGACTTAATTTAAAGGCGTGTCTAAAAGGCGAATATCCATAGAACTGTTCCTTGTATTTTTATCTCGCAGTCTTCTTAGTGGCCCTTAGCTCCACAGGTTCTTTCTCTTTTTAAGCAGAAAAAATGACAGGTAAATTTGCTTCCATAACTTCTGTATATAATTTAGTGAAATGTTTAAAACACCGAATTTACTTAACTTTTCGACTTCATCTTTGAAATTTAAGTGAGATAGGATTTACTATTCGAAGTTTTCCATGCTCACAAATTCTTACAAAATCCCATGTTTTTAAACGAGGATCTCCACATTAATCAGTTCCTTGCATGACGATATTCACTGACGCTCAACTGGGCTGTTCGTTCCTTATTTGAACGGCATACAACATATTCCTATCTGTTCCTATTTTGCTTGGCCGTTCCCTTTAAGCGACAAATTGCGTTCATTACTATAGGGTTGTCAAAGGATCAATTAATACAGATATACGTGTATTTTCGCCAAATATACTGATTTTTTGAGATAACAGAAGTTGGAAGTGATCCCTGTCCCCACATTTCTCTAAGCCGGTCTTGATTCTTATTTTGGGACTTTGTGTGCCCCTTCTGACCTGCGTTCCTCCTGTTCAGAATTACGGTTTAGATGATCGAGGAATCAGTGCCTTTAACCGTCAAGTCACACGAGATGACCAGTACATCATAATCCAACGCCTCAAAATATTGACGCCAACCGCTTCGAGTATAGTCTCTGACTGCAACTGATGGCACTAGTATGTACCTTTTACCGAATTACTTATCTAACGATGCCTTTGCCCTCCTATATCTCCTCTCTCTGATGTCAGCCAGTACATGAGGTGGTGCCCGATTTTCAGCTGGTAATGTCTTTGCATGAAAAATTGCCAATTCATTCTGCATCTATTCACTCAGTTGCTCCTGTGGAGCAACCCGTATTGGTCGACCGAGTAGAAAAAGAACTTCGTGCAGATTCTGACACCTATTATACACGTCCAATTCCGTTGCTTGTCTAAATAGGGATAGAAGCTGGAGGCTTGGTTGGCATCATCCAGAATTCAAGTCAAAACAATGCCCTAAGCGCGTCGTGGGTTCTGCCTTTTAGATCGGAGTGCCGTTATATTTTTTGACTGTTGCTTGTTGTATTTTATTTATTTGGTCTCTTATGAACACCCGATCGAGTTTTCACGGTAGGTCAACATTTACGCCTACCTTTACTTCAGCAGCCAGCTCTCCTGTCGGGCACGATCTGACTACTCGATTTCGCAGGGAAATTACGGTTAAAATTTCAATACGAAAAAGGTCCTTTAGATGTTTCTTATTACAGAACCTACGTAATGCACTAGGTCAGATAGCACCAACTTACCCTTTTTACAGAAAATCCCTTTCACGTTTGGGGTTCAAGCATGATTTCCTGAGGTTTTGTGAAGGCCCATTCCCAACACGATTCAGCGTGGTCTGTCAACAGGAGGAAATTTAATGCTCGCTTTCGTATGACATATTGCTCTGAGACAGCAACATGCATGAACATGCGGGAAGGGGCCTGTCCAGAGACATTTAGCAAGCCATTCTGGCCTTGGGGACCTCTTCAATTTGATCTTAGGTTTGACGTGCATTTACGGTTCGGAGACACCGGGACACTAGAAAAACGAGGCCTTCCTGTTTTCCTAGCTCCTGATTACCTTTCGTGACTATTAGTGGGAAGCGTAAAAGCATAAACGGTTGAGGCCTGATACACGGACTACCTTAGGAAATGGCCCAAAGTCCGAGGGTTGCCCTGTTGCAACGACCTCCTAACCCCATTAAATACCTTTTGCTACGGTTGCTTTTCCGTTTTTTAATCCGAAAGTTGACTCATTTTTCACTCTCTGTCACGCTGACCAACTTGTATCCTCTGGCAAGCATGGTCTGAGGAGTGCCCTATTCGAGAAGGCGAACCGAACATTATTTGCATAGGAAGGAGTGAGTGTTTGACTTCCACGTTCACGGCTTAACTTCCCTGTCCTTCCCATCTACTCCCCGACAGTAACCGCCGGCCAGTTGCCTAAAGAGATCATATTCATAGCGGCAAAGATGGCGAAAATGCACCCTTGTCCTGGTCTGCCGCTCGTTACTGCAGAGCAGAACTGCCGAACCGGACCGGGCGACCGCCTGATTTACCACCTTGAAAAGCGGTGAAAAACTATCGAATTCCGCTGACCATATTGGGTTTTTTTGATAACCGTCCTTCGTTGCTGTCTGATGATGTGCCATCATCAGACAGCAGTTTTTCCGAAGTGCAGGTTCGATTTTTTATACTAGGCCTTTCGGACTAGAATTTTAAGCATGCTTGGCTTGCGATGATACATTGAACCAGAATGACAATTATGCTCTCCTTAAATTTGATATGTACTCCTTTGGGTTCGCAGAATCTGCTAGCATGTAAAATGGTGGTAGGCATAAACAGAGTGGAGCGCTGATGAAGGCTTAAGGGGTTTATCGCAGCAACTTAAGTTATTAAGGAAGACCCTAGCCGCTACGACCTTTTGACCCGATTCTGTATGAGAAGAAAAGAAGTGGGACGCCAGTGGGGAGGATAGGAAGAAGCTGACACCCAGACGAGGACACTGCTGACAGCCGCGAGAGTGGCGTCCTAAGCGTAAGACAGCGGCGGGGCCATGCGTGAATCTGCCTTGAGTGTGATTGGCCAGTTTGAGCAGCAGGGATTGACGAGAACCAGACAGCCACTGGTGCGCTCGTGCATCTAGTCGTGAGAGGTTTAGTATTGTTACATGCGCGTGGCGTTGGGCCACTACAGGCCTAGAAGTGAGGCGAGATTACAAACTACTCAGCTCGAGTTTCAGAGGAACATGTGGTTGAAAGATCTATAAATAGATATAGTCGTAATCACCTGAGGATGAGGGGGATAACTGATATCTTCGATTTGGATCCGGCCCTGTCCTTTCGGCGCGCATCATTCCACCGCCTATGGCAGGCATCCTTACCGGTGATAATTCGAGTCAGCAAAGCAGGAGTTTAAGCTGTTCCGTCCGGGTGGTCGATCTCGTGTGCACCCATGCTCGGCGCCAATAATGAATTAACTCTATGAATTGCTCGCGTGACGACCGGACTGCGTAGTCGTCATTTCCGCTTGGAGTTGGTATAAACAAATGTAGTCAAGGCAGCATGAATTTAAATCTCCAACTTTAGCTTCTTGATTCTGTTAAACAGTCCTGCTCTAAGTCCAGACGGGAACCACTCGATATTTTAGTTGTGGTAGATGAATATAAGCCTGGACGCTTCCATTAAAGACCAAGTTACTAATCATCGACGTCCCAAGATTAAGGAGGTCGGCATCGGCCATTTGCATTACTTTCCACTTCAGGATTAATTGCATTCACTGACAAAATGCCGCGTTACAAATGGTTTCTGAATCCTGCTCTTCCTGGCTTGATGAAACCATTCAACTGGCTACTTCTAGATAGTTCATTTTTCAGATAAAATGGGTTTACTTTCCTCTGCGTGCCCTTATGAGAACTTTTAAAGGTCTCTAATAACCCCCTATGATGCCTTCATGTCTGCATTGCTCCAGAGGATAGCTACACAAGGAATCCTTAGACACGGCCTAGGCAGTAAACGGTGTCTGTAAGCTGACAGCCACTAGAAATAATCTGCAGCGGAAACTGAGGTGGCCATTTCTGACTCACTGACCGTCTTCAGCCAGCTGTGCCAAACCGCAGCGTTGGATAACCTGGGATTCAATCCCCGGTTCGTCGGTCTTTGAGCGTAAGTCTAACGTTCTACCGTTCGTCTATTGGCCTATCGGTTGCCATCAAGGCTATTAAATACCATAGGAAAGACGTTCATTAATCAGATTGGTATATTGTCGTCTAGTTGCGCCTTGGGGTTCAATCGTGAACACTCGCAGGCAGTAACATAGTTCTTACTTCAAGACGCAACTGAGCGAGCATGTTCCATAACCTGATCTGTCAATGGCCGTCCTGCGATTGGGCATATTCCCGATCACCACTGACAGAACAGCGATCCTACAGATCAGTGGTAGGGCTTTGAGCTTACAAACTTTCCATGAGCATAGCATCCGTGTGTGTGTGGATCCCAGGTCATGCAAAGCGGACGGGCTGGCAACGACATATAGGCCAGAAACGCCATCCCAGTCTCCCTTATCTTTGTCGCTCCACAGATCGTGGCGCGACTGTCTGTCTGCTCTTTAAACTGATCTCCAATGCAAAACTTGATGAGCATGTCTCTGAACCTCATCGGTGGAGGCCCCTTCAACCATGTATATCCTGCGATGTCAAAATGCTATGCATAGCAAGCATGGTAGCCATGATTGCTGTAGTTCGGATATTGAACTTCCTACCCTAATTCCGAGCCGATAGTTCGATCTCGCCTCTGAGCAAGGTTTTTGGGCGTACTAACTGCCTATATATTTAACGGTCTTGTCTCCTTAACAATAATAAGGAAGGCAAAATTTTGTCGAGGAAATTCACAACCGTCTGAGTGGCATGTGCTGACTCAATTGTGAACGTAATCATCCGGAGTTATATTAACTTGGGAGTTAACCTGTGAAGGAAGCTAAACCAGTGAGGTCTATTTTGCACGAGGTGGGTTACCAATAACTATATGAGACTCACGGTACTTGCGTGCAGGCGTGGGTGAGACTTGTAGGAGGCCCGGCGCAGATTCGTGATAGTGCAGACATGTACGTTTTTTACCGTTACTTAACCGGATGTTCAACTAGAATTATGTCCCAACCCAAAATAGGGACCCTTTATATCTAATGTTTTTGAAACATTCAACGCAAGATCTACGTGACTAGCATAATGTTGTTGTCAACATCCGTTTGGACGCAAGACGGAGAAATTATGCTTGGCCTCCTATGCTGCTGAGTGTGCTAGGACCATCAAACGGCGGGGCCTGTCCTAAGGAATTTTGGTGGCGTAGTGCAGAGTTTCCTGACTGAAGTGTGACTAGTTTTTCTTTAACAAGAATCCGCACCCATGGAGCTTTCGTGTGGTTCGTTGACGTTGACCAAGTGACCCGAAACTGCCCATTAGTATCGGTGCGGGAGCCAATATTATTGCGGCAGTTTTAGCCATAGACAGACACTGTTCACTTTGATCGCCGTTACAGGACGTACTGTATTCATTACAGAATATTCGGATGGTGGGATGGAGGAAATTGGCAGCCGGACGCGGTCACATGTCCGGCGCTACAGGGCAGGCGTCCTAAGTCAGAGTGGGACAATCGTAACAGCACATTAAGAAAGGGTATGTCTGAATCAACCTTAAAGTTGATTTTTCAACTTGGATAGCTGTAACTTGCTGAGAACCCGACTGTCGCTAGTAATCGCGAGAGGCGTAGTGTTGCAACATGTGCCCGGAGGCTGGTCATTGACGTCATCTATAGGGTCTCTTTTTATCTTTCCCTCTGAAAACTGTACTTTTACACTTTTTTACTGTTGTTCGAACCATCTACTTCCATCAAGGCGAGCAAGTAAGCGACCGGATGCATGTAGGAATTCATTAGACTGAATTTACAGACATTCGGTCAAATTCCCTGCGCAAACCGCCAATGGCCTCCAGTTCGACCTTACATTTGCATAAGGTGCTGAGCGTTTAGGTCCGATCGCGTGTGCTGATCAGGAGTGCAGCTGGGTAAGGGAAGCCCAAATAGATCAGGGATAGCCGTTTTTAAAGTCCCATTGCCTTTTTGGTCTATTTACGACGCATTGGAACGTTCTGCAATCATGACCTGTTGTTATCCTCGGGACCTATGTGAGCGTTGAAGAAAACTCGCCTAGCCTGGCTAGTCGGCCGGTCATGCTTAAAAGTAGCTCCCAGGAATTTTCTCTTATTTTTACTGGTTTCCTTGATAAACTTCCATTTTTCTTTAAAGCAGTCCAACTACTCTTTCTCACTGAAAAATTTTTGCCGCTTTTTGCGTTTTGAGACTAGTTTAGAGCGTCAACTCTTGGTTTCGAGTCACTGTGTCCTAGGGGTCGAATTTCTGATTACGTAAAGAACCAAAGTGCACTTCATAGAGATGGAACTACGCACCTGGTTACGTCCTAGAAATAAACAGACAAACTTGACTCTATGGCCCACCTTTAATTGCACTGGTTGTAAAGCTTCGACTTCCAGTCACGTGCGTTGTTCAGCTTCCTAAGTAGCCTTCAGTATTTACTATAACTCCTGGTTAAGAGTTATCTCGCGCATAATGATCTTATAGTCATCAGTAATCATTGCAAGTGCACACAGTTATGCAGATCGGTGAAGGCTACCTCTACGTAAATTAGAACTTCAAGGACGTGCCAGGACCTCAGTTTACTTCGTACCCCATTTGCCACTCGCCCCGAGACTCTAAGTAACTCAGCCCGTTCGCACTGTTACGTATTAACTTTTCTACGACGTTCTAAGATTTAGGTCTCATGTGATCGCTTTTATGTCCAACCCCCTCTTGTGGTGCTCCTTGTTCTTGTCGATAGTTCATACCACTTAAAAACGACCCGTGCAGCAGCGTTTTCCATGACCGAAGCTTTGTTATCGAGGCACCGGTGCCGTTTAAGTTTTTTTTGCTGAATTGTGTCGTTTTTTAAGCCTATTCTTTTTGCAGCCCGAATTGTGGCGGTAGACGATTGGACAGATATTGAACCAATCATTTTCTGCCAAGTCAAGTAAATGGGTTACCTTGTCACCTTTATTTCGGCTGTTGTGAACGGAAGTGTTTCAGCGAGGTGGCTCGGTTTCTCTCTCTCTCTCTCTCTTTGTGAGCAGACACCAGCATTTACTGCTGATGGTATAAAAAACTGTGTACACTGACAATCTAGCGCCTGATCTACGGACTGAATGAAAGTCAGTATAGTCTCTGCATTTCTAAAAAATGGCTAGAAACACTTTCGAGTTGAACTGCATACTTGCTGCCAAATACTGAAGCAGGAATATTTTCAGTCCAATCAATGAGTGCTGTATGACGAGAATCAATTAATTGACCAGTATCCTTCGTCATTTCTGGGCATCAATTCTACATGGTAGTCTACGGCGAGCACAAGTAAGAATCCTTGACACATTTGTACTCCTTCGATTCGTGGTCTCACATCTGGTCGTCCCGGTCCTGTCTTGATACCAGACGATAAATGCTGCGCATTCCACCTATCCCTATAAAGTAATTCACGCACAAGTTACCATCCGTGTGCCCGCAGTACTACGGCTCACACAGTCGATTTGACGGAGTTTGGCAGGTGGAGTTGACGCATGGACTTTTAAGGGGTAATTTTTCTGAGTTGTGCATTACTATATCATCACCCTAGTCTTATTTCTCTCCTGAATAACTATTTCGTAAAAGCACCGACCACGCCTGCTTCATAAATGCACATAGGCGATCCTCGAATGTAATTTTAAAATGCACCGATAAATTGAGAACTCGCGGAGCAAGAACTGTTTACTATGAACTGTGAAATTTCCTACTGGCCACTCAACTAATCGCTTACGTTATTAAAATACCAAACAGCTATAGGTGCCTACAGTCTGATCGATGCAACTGTCGAGACAGGTTGGTTGCCTCTCATTAACACTGACTCCCACTTAATATTGAAATTTTTAAGTCGTCATACGCAGCACTAATTCATGTCCGCATAGACACCTGCTAAAAATCGTATAGACAACAGTTTTATTCACCCAAGAATTATTTCGAGTCCGCGAAGAACACGTTTTTGACTGTCCATCCTCCAGGTGAAAACTTTTCCGAGCTGGGGAGATTAGTACTCCTTTGATGGGCAGTATGAGTATCACTTCGAACAGAACGGGAGAGCTGACCTGCGTAGTATTCGAGCTGGTTTCCGCACGCAAATTGCAAAATTCGGTTTGAAAGTTAATGTGCAAAAGGTTTGCGTTCATATCAGCATCCTTGATTCGAAAACAGCCTGCCTACGTGCTCTGGAAGCAAGGTCGTTCCAGCCTATTTCGCTGCAGGTTCGGGAATACTAACTTGTCCTAAGCTGTTGCAGTCGAAGACATGTTTACGAATTGTTGTCATTGTGTGAAAGATATTCTTACTTACTGGAAGACAGCCAGGCTCTCATCGAAAACAACTGTTATATTATCTACCTAGACTTAATTTCTAAATGCCTAATATTATTCATCTGCATGGCAGCCATTCATTGTCTTCTAAATGGTACAGTTCCGCACATGTGCTGATTGGAAAGGGTAAGCCCTCTAAACATCTAGTTCCGACGGCGCTACTTGGAATTCGATGAGCGTTTGTCAACCAATATCGAGGTCAAAATTTTGGTCCGTGGTGTTGAAAGATCAACGACTCCAACCGTTGCAATAAGGCCCGGCTATGAGACCTGAAGCCCATGAACCCATTTTTGAGTCTTTAATGGGCCTGCAGATTGTTTCATCAAATATGAAGTACGTTTCAAGACAGAATCTCGAGCTTCAAATAAGTTTGGCTCGTCCAAGGAAATTCTATGTTTCGGCCTATTCGCCTTGTAGGATCATTTTGAAGATCTCTGCTGTTATAGCCAGGCAAATAACAGTGATCAAAAGATACTATGACGTTACTTGATAGGGGAATTACCATTTTTCACCACTATGAGCTGGAGTCAATCGCTTTGTTTGTACTCACCAGTTAATCTGAAGGCGCTTTATGACCTCTAACCTTCCCACTAGGTTCTATGAAGTTGCCTTATCAAAGAATTTAGTCGTGCAGGAACAGTAGGCTGTTCGCCGACGCCTCTGGCCGAACTGGTGAGCCACCGTTTTGAGTAATGATCTCTAAAGTCACCATTACTGATGGGGAAATTTCGGCGCTTCATAGATCGGGCTCGACCTAGAGTCCACGCAAGCAGTCGTATAGGGCATAGGAATATACACAGGGAGGCATCCAGATAAAAACAATAGAGACTAGGATGACTGTTTGTGAGTTGTTAGCTGTCATCAGTCAGCTATACCCAACCATAGATCTTGATGCCTTGACATTTGAACACGAATTCTTCGTTCACCCAGTATCAAGTATTCACACGATCCTGTATATATTCCTGGTTATTCTGCGACTGCCCACGAAGATGCTAGCTTAAACTCCCAAGGCACAACGTTAGGAGAACGCTCCGTAGTCGATTTGGTGAGTGCCCCTCTACCATAGTCTACATCTCTGAGCACAACCAAAAGGACACCGAAGCGATTGTTGGGTTCGTAGCACATTAGACATCTTAGACATCTAATGACAAGGAGCGCTATACATGCAAACCTAAGGCTTGGGTATGCCTGGCTGACGACTGCTAGTAAACCAGAAATATTCATCTCAGCCTCCGTTGCTTTTGTTGATAATCTCATTCTGCATACTTGTATATATACTCTCAGAAGATAATAGCAGCGAAGAGGCGAGTTCCAGGAAGTAGTTGCGAAAAAGACTGGAACAACGGCTTTATTAGCCTGACGTTTGGGAGCTGCTAATTGTGATAGACATGCAACTAAATCCTATAAATACTGCGAAACCTGGGAAATCTTATACCACTATCTGACTCTGTCTTTGATGATGGATTCGAGTGAGAATCTGAAACGTCAGGCCAATAAATCTCTTGCTCCTGTGATTGTGTCTCCTTCTTCTCAGAAGATAGTCATTTCTCCCAACCAATAGCGTCATAATAACTAAAAAAAACTATAAGTGGAAGGAAATAGGTAGTTCAGTCTGCCTCCTGAGATAGTGAATTTTATGGTATTTTGACATTATCGGTACGGTCGCGTATTGCATCTGAGGAATGAATAACTGAAGCTATCTCTCTCTCTCTCTCTAGCCATGCTATTCGCACCTGTAATTCCCTTCATAGGCCAGTATTCTCCCCGCCTACTAAAGCGCCATCTGCATTGCCGCCACGTGTCGCGTGCATGTTGCTAGCACTTGCATATCACATGCACAGATTTTGTTATGCCAGTCACGTAGAGACTAACCGTCGAAAAGTTGTTCATGATGGTAGAGACTTGTACACCGCGCCTCTGCTGGGACATAAGTCCGGTTTCATAGGTTCAATTAACCTTGTTTTGACAGTCAAAGCTTTCCCACTAATTCCTTACGCACAGTTCTGCAATTAGACGTACTAACGAAGACCGCACGTTGATGATTTATTAAAACCAACCAGATATGGCTGTCTGTCCTCGAAGTACCTGTCGAATGTGCATTTTTCTGCATGCTGAAATCCTCATTATAAAACGCCTTAGTTCACTTGTTTCCGAGCCACCCGCAGCAGGACAGATGACGGGGGTGGGTGATTAGTGCAGATCCTGTGTCGTGCACGACTTCTGTCCTTAAGTGTGTAAAGAACTATTGGAAAGGGCTTAAACTATGTTGGTATCCGGACGAGGGCACGCGTCCGACGCCGCGGATGCGACTTCCCAGGTGTGAGAACTTGTGGAGTCGTCACAGGGCATCCGGCGAGGTCACACGGGGTCAGCCCTGAAGACGATTGGCCAGCTTGGACAGCCGGGATTGGCGAGGGCCAGAGCCACTGGTGCGCATGTAGTCGCGAGAGGTTCAGCTTTGCAACGTACACACGGAGTCAGGTCACTACATACACTCGCGCAGATAAGATCCCAGCCGCCCTAACGAAAGTCTGGTACATGCTGTGAGAACCAGGTAATGTGTGACACGTGCAGAAAGGCTACGGTATGGATGCCTTCTAGAGCCGCCTAAACAGGACACGAGAATAGGAACCGGTCCGCCCCTTTAAAGTAGCCGGCCTTATGGTAAATATGACCGTCTTAGGGCTAACACTAACATAAAAGGAAACTGTAAACTTAATGTTAATCCTAGCTCTACCCTAAACCAAGACACTGCAGTTTAAAACGGCAATAAGCTCAGCCCTTAGCCTAATTGTGAACCTAACCCCAACTCTGACATTAAACTCAACCTTAAACCTAAACTTTACTGTAACCCGCACCTTAATCCTAAGCCTAAGTTCCTTCGAAATAACCCCGAAGCCACATGCAGTGTGGGCGGTTCTTTTTACCGTGTCGTATTTAGGCGACCATACAAGGCATCCTTGCCCGGGCTACTTAGCCGGTGCAAGTAAGCCGAGGTAGATTCACCGGCGCTGGGCACGCTCTGTTGGACACTTGGTGAAGCTGCTCGCTTGCGACGGTCTGACTGTCGACGTGTTGGCGAAAAATCTGGAAAGGTTCAGACATCCTATCATGTGCCCATCTGTAAGTCAGGCAGTGGTGGTGGGCCTAGCTGGACCATGTTCAATTCCAGCCGTGTTGATTTTATCTTTTCATCAGAGAAAAATGAGTGTATGGGAGTGAGGTGGGTGCAGTACAAGTCTGTTTCACCATGAATACGTTCACAAGAATTTCGCTGTTGGGCCCAATTCGACGGGCAATGGTAGACCTTGGCCTTAGTGATGGTCGGAGCCTTGATGGAACTGTCGAAGTACGGCATCAATATCAGTATATTTGAGGGAGAGGTAGGTGAGTCACCTTTTAATTCCCTATTTGTACATGCGATTTGTGGTATCAAAAATAGTATCTCGATATGTTGGCGAGGCAAATTGATATGAACCAACTGGGTGGAACATAGTTGAAAAAGAGCAGACAGTGAAATAAAAACTCCCGGTGATATTTAGGCGAAAAAAACTGTCGCCCTTGGGGAGGGTCCAACGGGGAGCTTCGCGGAGGTCATATGAATCAGCACCGAAGTGCGGAAGGTGCATCCAGATGCTACCTTGCTGACTGCAGAGTCCGTTGAGTGATTTCAAAGGCGGAGATATCCGCCCAGATCATCCTCGGTCCGTTGCGGTTAAAACCAAGGGAGAACCTTCATACACCGCATGGACGATGGCCGCCAGGTCCAGCTGATGCGAACACTCACGGTGTCACCAAGGTGCGCAAATAATTAAGCAGCGAAGACCTCGGGGACCTCAGCATGGGAATTATGGGAGAGTGCAAGCCCTCGAACGAAAATAACAAACATAAAGAAATGTTACTCAAATATAGCTAATAGTATCCTAAATACCTTATTTTCTGACGTCACTCTTGCAGCTTTCAGTTAGTGTTGTAGCTCGCACCATTATATCGATCTAACTTTCGCTTAAAAACCTTCAAGGAGTCTGACATAACAACATCCAGAGGAAGACTATTCCAAGCTTCGACTACTCTTTTGGAGAAGAAGTACTTCCGAGTGTCTAGCCTTGCTCCAGTCACACGTAATTTGAGAGGATGACCTCTCAAGTTCGTTGTTGTTGCTTACTCGAAAAAATCACCTGGGACGAGACAACAGTCCTGGACGCGTAGTATGCGGAATGTTAGTATCGGTGATTGATAAAGGTTGCAGGTCAGGGAAGGCAAATTAGGTTGGGCGGGCTTTTACTGAGGCAAAAGAGTGTACAGGAAGCCAGTAAGTTGCTGCCGCAAGTGCTCTCACCAGGCAAGTGACAGACAAGTTGCACCCGCTTGAGCTTTATTCGCTGTGACCAATCGGTGAAGAGAGAATTATCAATTGGAATCACGGCGTTAATGGAGATTGTCACACGCGAGAAAGCAGTGCTTAACAGACGAAGGCAACATGATTCAGCTCTGTCGCTGACGAACGTGACAGCGGGCAGCTACAGGAATCTATGGTTGATGTGTAGTGGCTCGAATCCGTGCGCATGCTACAATGCTGAACCTCTCGAGAATACTTGCACGTGCGCATTAGTGACGGCCAATCTCGTCTGTCCAAACCGGCCAATCGTATTCAAGGCCGACTCAACTTACGACATTGTCGAAGTTGTAAGGTCGACAACACAAAGGTTCCCCAAATCAGAAGTTAGCGAAGACGGATTAGGTAGGATAAGCTTTTACAGAGTCAAAGAGCTTACAAGGGGCTCTGCAAACACCTGCAGCTAGCGGTCTCCTCAGGCCAGTTGCTGTCGTGGTTGTATCTGTCCGCTCTTGAGATCACTTGACCCCAGTGCGTCATTTGTTGCCTGCAGCCAATCTGGGAAATGCCGCACGTTGATTGGTTTTGAGCCCTCGCGAGGATGGTGCCAAGACTCGGGTAGTCGCAGCAGGAGTGCAAGACGGACGGTGTGAGTCAGCGTCTGCGCCGGCCATCATGTGAGCCGACTGCCTCGACCAAGAGCAGCGCACTTGTGAACGGACTGCCACAGTACCCCCCGGCTAGACCGAAGGCGGCGGGTAGCGACGCTGAAGGCCTGGTTCATGGCTAAATACATTAGTTCCAAAACGCTCAGGAAAATGTACATTGCGTCCACTGCGGGTGGTATATACAGGAGGCACAGGGGAAGAGGGAGTGTGGTTGCAGCCTGTGTGCTGGAGGTTGATGAGGAGGAAGTTGCAGTTGGAGGATGCGGACATAGAGGAAGAGGAAGTGTGCGGGACGGAGGGATAGGGGGTGGTGGAGGTTGAGGACCAGAGGGTAGGGAAACACAGAGCTCGTCCGGCAGTGTCCAGGACAGCAGCTTTGAGACGGTCCACGCTCACGACCTCCTCGCGAGTTTCGCGTTGGATGCGGAAGGTCTTCCTCCCTCGAGAGACAGTCCAAAAATGGGCCGTCGTATGGGGATTCCAATAGTCGGCGTACTCAATCACATCGGAGATAGACGTGGGAGCAGGTTGTCAGGTCTTTCTCAATATAAGACTCGGAGACTGATGGTCTGGGCGGAACCAGGGAGAGAGTCTGCATGAATGGCCGGAGGTGGTACAGGAGGTTGGAAGGATCCTCAACCACCACGAGGACTTGGCGAGATCATCTCACCAGGAAGTCGGACGGTGGCGCGCACACGGGTTCAGTAGTGGAACAAGCAAGATTCGACTTAAGAGCGGAGCGGATGCCCAACGGAACCAGGGGGAGATGGTCTGTCCAGTTCTTCGGATCGTCCGCGGTGCGTAGGGAGGCCTTCAGCTGGCGTGGGACCACTCGATCATCCCGTTGGCAACCGGGTGATAGGCTGTCGTGTGAATGTGAGTACAGCCTAAGAAGAAGAGGAGGGACTGAAATGGGCACCGCGATCAGTTGTGATAGTGGAGGGGGCACCAAAGATGGCAACCCAACGACTGAGAAACGCTTTGACCAACATTGAGGCAGCGAACTCAGGCAGATGGATGGCTTCCGGCCACCGGATGAATCGATCGACACAAGTGAGGAGATATTAACAACCATCAGAAAGAGACAGGGGGCCTACAATATCCAGGTGAACATGGCTGAATCTTGCATTAGGGTCGGGGAAAATGCCGATGGGGGCCTTGTTGTGCCGCTGGACCTTGGTCCGTTAATAGGTGGGACAAGTTTTCAAGCCCTTGTGCATCCCAGGACAGACGAAGCGGTAGGCAACCAGTTTGTCGGTAGCTCGACTCCCAGGGTGAGATAGGTTGTGCAGGGAGGAGAAAACTTTGCGGCGAAGAGATGGTGGCACAAATGGACGATGGGATGAAGTGGAGACGTCGCATACAATGGTGCCGTTGCCAGTATTCAGTGGTAGCTCCTGGAGTTTGAGTCCGGAAATATCCTCGTAACAAGGCGAACCAACACGGTGTTGTTCAGCGGCCATCTCAGCGAGGTCGATCCCAGGAGAATTCTGTAGGTAAGCGATGGAGGGCCTGAACAGAGCGTCAGCCACCTCATTGCGTTCTCTGTTGATGTGGCGGATGTCTGAGATATGGATGTCTGCGAGATATGGTCCAGTTGGCGAAGCTCCCGGAGGTTGATTTTGTCGGGATTGGATTGGAGGGCGAAGGTAAGGGGTTTATGATCTGTGAAGACGGTGAAGTCCCTGTCCTGAAGGAAGTGCCGGAAGTGTTTCACATCAAGATAAACAGCAAGCAGCTCCCGTCCAAACGTGCTGTAGCGCGATTAGGTAGGCATTAACTTTCGGGAGAAGAAAACTAAGGGTTGGGTTTGACCTGCAAGGTGCTGCTGAACAATTGCACCGACTGCAACATTGGAAGCATCAACCATGAGGGAGATGGGAGAATCGAAGGCTTAATACGTCAGGAGAGAGGCATCGGCCAGAGCAGCATTCACCTTCTCAAAAGCAACGAGGGCGTCTGCAGTGAGCTCAAATGACCGTGTAGAACCAAAGAGTAGATTCATGAGCGGAAGAATGGCATCGGCACAGTTAGGGAGGAACCTAAGGTAGAAATTCACCATACCCAAAAATCGCTGCAGCTGACGCTTTGAGGAGGGAGGTGGGACCTCACGGATAGCCGCAAACTTCGAAGGGAGAGGACGGATACCGTTGCTGTCGACTAGGTGTTCAAGGAACTCTAGAGAAGACACAGAAGACACACTTGAATGGGTTTAGGACAACGCCAAATCGTTGAAGGCGGTCGAACACCGGTGTGAGATGTGCAATATGTTCCTCGGCGGTGGAGCTGGCGACTAAGAGGTCGTCAATATAGACTTAGACAAAGGGTAAACCATGAAGCACTCTATCTACGAACCTCTGCAAAATTTGTGAGGCGTTGCGGAGTTCGAAAGGCATACACAGGAACTCAAAGAGGCCAAAGGGTGTGGTAACGGCCGTCTTTGAAACATCCTCTGGGGCTTTGGGGATTTGGTGAAAGACCCGAACCAAGTCGATCTTCGAAAACATAGACTTGCCATATAGAGCCCCTGAAATCCTGAAGATGCGGAACAGGGTAGCGGTCAGGGATGGTGATATTTTTCAACGGCCTATAGTCACTACAGTGGCTGTCTTTGGAGCCATGTGTAGAGGTGAGGCCCATGAGCTTTCTGATTGACGGATGACGCCCATTTTAAGCATGTGTTCGAACTCGACCTTGGCAGGCGTGCAGACGCAAGACGGCGCGGCCGAGAAAACACAGGAGGACCAGTCGTTCGGATTTGGTGAAAAACGTCGTGTGGTGGGATAGAGATTCTGAAGTTGGCGCGGGTGAGTCCAGGTTGTTGCCAAGGAGTTGAAATGAACTATCAGGTTCAGGGTCCGGAACGGCGAGTTGGTGGGACACCTCAGAAGAATGGGTACCTCGGACGGCCAACTTGGTTTAGTCGTGTAAACGCGAGTGGTGGCAGTGGACCATAAGATCGAAAGCAGCGAGGAAATTTGCACCGAGGATTGCATTGGGGATGCCAGCAACAACAAAGACCCAAGAGAAGACACGCCGGAAGAGAGAGCGGGTACCGAAGTTGGCAATTGGTGAGGTGTTGACGGCCTGAAGGAAGAGGCCAGGGTTGGGGCACCGACGGCCGTTGTACTCGTTTGCTCTGCTGGGAGACGAAGGAGCAGGGAGAGATGCAGCGACGGGCTCTAGCACCGAAGGTAATGTGATACCAGCAGGTGGCGGTTGAAGTGCGACGAGAGGATGATGGCTGGACAGGCCGGGCAGTTGAAATAGGTGGGCTCCGGGGTGAAGAGGATGTTGGCTCTTGTAGAGAAGCTACTTGTTCGGCAAGCTGCGCGCGCTCAGCCTTCAGACGTGAGAGGGGAGACACAGAAGAAACTGGCGAAGTTGAGAGTGCGGCAGGTTGTGGCTTGGCAATGCCAGGCATCTTCATCAGCCGTTCGGCCATTCGATAGAGTTGTGCGCCGTTAAGAGAACCAGAATCAGGTGCCGAAATATGCTGAACTTCAGGTGGAAAGCTGTCCATTGTCAACACCTGACTATATCGTAGATTTGGAAGAAGTGGCGTTCGGTCGGTGTCACCAATGTCGAAGTCGTAAGGTCGACAACACGAAGGTTTCCCAAATCAGAAGTCAGCTAGGACGGATTAGGTAGGACAAGCTTTTACTGAGTCAAAGAGCTTACAAGGGGCTCTGCAAACACCTGCAGCTAGCGGTCCCCTCAGGCCAGTTGCTGTCGTGGTTGTGTCTGTCCGCTCTTGAAACCACTTGACCCCAGTGCGTCATTTGTCGCCTACAGCCAATCAGGGAAATGTAGCACGTTGATTAGGTTTGAGCACTCTCGAGGATGGCGCCAAGACTCGGGTAGTCCCAGCATGAGTGTGAGACGGACGGTGCGAATCAGCGTCTGCGCCGGCCATCATCTGAGCCGACTGCCTCGATCAATAGCGGCGAAATAAGCGGCGCACGTGGGAACGGAATGTCACAACTCGCTCGGTGCCCTGACGAATCAGCACGGTCTTACACCTGTGACGGCGCAACCGCGGCGTCGGAGAGTGCCCTCGTCCGGCTGTCAACCCCTTCTCCGATTGTTCTGTACAGAATGAACTATCCTCCCAACTGGTGTCGCATTTCATTTCTCATACGGAACAAGACCAGAAGGTCGTAGCGGCTAGTGTCTTCCTATCAACCTAGCCTGCTGCGACAAATGCATGATTTGTTCACACAAAAAAACAAAGTTTCAGTAAATTTATCGGAGTGGAATAAGTCTACAGCCAGACGCTTCTTAAATCGAGCGTCAGAGAATATTAGTAGGGCAAACTGCAATCTAGCCCGTCCATTCGATGTAGTTCAGAAGGCAGCTGCAGCAATTATCCAACCTACCTAGGTTCCAGCCTTTGATGTTATCTGTCGGCGCGGGATGTGTGCGTGCACCGGAACTATGGCCGTTTGCGATATAAAATATCGATCGGCATCACGGACGGTGCAAGCAGTTAATTAGCGAGGGCGCTTGCCGAGGCCAGCGCGCCAGGTAGATTGCCACGGATTCCAGTGACACTGGCTACACGCGGCCTTAACCGTGGTTAGCTCTCGCTGCTTGGATGTGGACCAGTACCTTCGGTTTAACACGATGAGCGGCTGCTACGCCACGACAGGCATTATTTCCTATCTCAGACGGAGAAATTTATATTAACTTACGCGCGGCGCCATCATTGGATCCAAGATAGCCTCCTCTCAGCTTCAAGAAAAAGCACGAGGAACTCCTTTGCGGGCCATCCAGTTCAGTGTTTTGCCGCCCCTAAACAGCTTACTCAGTTAATGCACGGAAATGACGTAGTCGGAGCCTTTGTAGCAGGCCGTTCCCGCGCTCGCCGCTTTGTCACATTGTCTTCCTGTACGCCTCACGCTCCTGGTCTATTCGCTGCTGGAACCGCCTGCGTCCTGGCACCAGCCAATCAATTTGCGTCTTTCACCGGTTGGCTGCAGGAGACAAAGAACACACCCTGGAGTCCGAATAATCTGAAAGACGGACACGGACTGACACTTACCCGAAGACAGCTTGCAGAGCCTCTCTCTCCCAGTAAAAGCTAGTCCTATTCAATCTGTCTTCCCTGAATTCTGACTAGGGAACCTTCACGTTGTCGACTATTGGGTACTCCCCTCCGACATCGACAGCTGGTGACCCCGACGTGATCCTAATGGTCGATGTAGGATGGACGCTGACGCGAATTCCCACTACTCGACAACCAGAAGGCTCCCAAAACAGAATTTAGGGAAGATCGATTGGGTGGGACCAGCTTTGACTGAGAAAAAGAGCGTACAAGGCACATGCTTTCTTTTCAGATACGTGTCAGTCCGTGTCTATCTTAAAGGTTATTTTGACCCCAGGGTGTGTGTTCTTTGTCTCCTGTACCAAGGAAAGGGGAAGTTTGCCTTTTGAAGATCAGCACATTAAAGAAGGTAAATGCCATGAAATATCAGAAAGGTGAAGGAAAGATCATTTCGGCCTACAGCATTGCTCGAAGGCTTCAGAACGTAGATGCAGTATCTGTGCTGTTAATATCGTATTCCTCTACTACTGACTACCATTGGTAACTTGTGAATAATACGCATTTAAAGTGTTTCGACCTAATTACTCACCAATTTTCGGACCGAGCCTGAAAAGGTTTATTTCAAAGTATCTACTCCGCGTTCGCAGACCAATCTCCTCAGAACTTAAACAAGGCAGCATAGGAACTGGAGTTCCTATGCCAAAAAAACACGGGGACCCAGTGCTAAGCTGAACCCCTTAACGAATGCGAAATGCAGCGGCACCAGATCGGGGAAACACGTCTGGTCTCTTAGTATCTGTGCCGCCAGTATGGTTAATCGTGCAGCATATAGACACGAAAATGGTCATTTTGGCTTATATACCATCATCTAGCAGTGGTACTCCAATCCCTGAGTGGGATCTTGGAGTAAGGTTCAGTGCGCTGTACTGGCGGGCTCGCATCCTGTCAACTGAGATCGGGAGTACTTAATTAAATGCACTGATAGATACCGACTCAACCGGATGGCGCGACGCAAGTGAACGCTCGCACGAGGGCGGAGAATCTACAGCGCAAGACAGGTTTAATCGAAAAAGTCAGGGACTGGCCATTTCTGGGTTTTTTACCGTCATCAGTTATTCGTAAGCCACAGTTTCAGTTTAGACGGTAGAGGGCTGAATACACCGCAGACGGTTGCATAGTGATTAACGACCGACTATAGGGCAGTTTTACCGACAGAGATACTGGAATGGAAATTCTCGCTGATCTTCCATCTCTAGCCACTCATATCCCCGTCGCGGACTGCATATATAAGAGTTAAATTATGCTTGGGGAGGGTTCTCAGCACTGTACTAGCGGTCTCGCGTCAGGTCAACTGAGATCGAGAGCCTGTCACCACATGGGTTCGGCGTGAAACGACATAACTGGCATTTCCACTTCACCCTGGGACGGAGGGTCAGTCGGCAACTATCAACTGGTAGCAGAGGCGTTTTATCGACAGAGGCAGTGGGCTGGCAATTTCTGTGTTTGCACAGTTTCAGTTGAGACAGCAATACTCCTACACTCCCCCCTCAAAGGCCACACTACATTTGAGGCGAGTAAAAGAATAAAAATTAAGGCAAAACCTGATATAAAGAGTATCAAACATCCAAAAAGGCTACACAAAAAGGCGCGAAACACGATAAATAGAGACGACGTATAAATGCATTTCCTGCGAAGAATGCACACAAATATCAGGATTGCAAATCAGACTACACAACAGCGCAAGTTAAAATATAATTAACCAGAAAGGTCGGTCATGAAAAAGCAAATCGAGTCTTGTCTTCAGATTGGCGTTCGGCGACGACAGGGAGGACCATTGGGAGATGGGGGAGGGAGGAATAAGCAGCAAACGACCGTCTCCAGGATCAAATCTCAGTATGAAAGCAGGTAAAGCCAGTGAATTCACGCTAAGAGGGTGGGCCCCCTAAACCCGAAAAAAGGAATGTAAGATGCAGATGAGGCCAAACAAGAATAAGGCACAGGGACTACCGACCAATGCTGGTGGAGAGACAAAGATTCTCCGGCTTGTTTTGCAGTAGGCTAATGATGTGTTTCTCTATGACGCGTTGGCTAGCACGGGAGTAGCGACGCACCGCAAACTGGAGGGCATTCCAGCCATCAGCATTAACAGCAGTCACGTCGGCGCCCCAATCCAGCAGGAGGGAGACAATGGCAACGTGATTATAGTAGGCGGCGAACATGAGAGCGCTGTTGCACAGCTCGTCGGTGATGTTCACGGGCACCCCGGCACGCAGGAGGTAGAGTACCACGTCAAAGTGACCTCGACAGCTGGCCAGGAGAAGACCATTCTCACCGTTATCACCAGTGAGCAGAGGGTTGGCGCCGTGGAAGAGGAGCAGTTCAACAGCTGCCTTCTGTCCGTTTGCGCAGGCCCAGAGGAGTGGGGAGAAGCCCTGCAGGAGAACAGTCAGCAAAGCTACAGACACTGAACGACAGGACTGTCTGCAATTGAGAAGCCCCTAACAGCTAAATCTGACTCAGGATGACAGTAAGTAGAAAATGAACCACTTTGTTTTACCGAGAGCCAAACAAGCTGTTTTGGTACACTTGATTCGTTTGGTTGTGTTGCGGATGTGCGAGGGGTATCTGTTGCATTTATATCTCTTTGATCAAGCCCGCGTATGAAACGGGGGGAAATTGCGTAGTTAGGCGAGGAAAGGATTAAAACTAAAGCCATAATATCAACAAGCATGAATTGAGCTGTTTGGATTTAGGACATTAATTTGCCCACAGCACGGAAGCGGATCTTCAAGAGGGGCTTGGGGGGCACACAGGTCAGTATCGGGCGTTAAAACGAATCTTTACGCGCAGCGGCCCTCGTGTCCGACCTTAACTTCAGTCAGATAATCTGCTAAGTCTGAGAGAGGCTGTTGAACGATAGCGTTAAAAAATATTCGAAAAAATTTCCGACTTATAGGATAATTGCGTCCTTCAGTCGACTGTAGGTCAGGCTGAAATAGCGACCTTTGCGGCGACTCGATCCGATGCGGGAGCCCCGACCCCTTTACTGAAGTTTGGCTCGTGTGCGGGTAGGGATAAACATGCGTGTGACGAAATTAGAATTGGAGTCTGCGGCCAGTAAAAGAAAGTAGGAACAGGCACTGAAACCCCCCCGACGGGAATGGTGAACCAGGACTTTTTCGATTCTCGGTCATCGTTTTATGAAAATATCCAACTTGCAGATAAGGTAGTAATGTGGTGCACCTTGACAAATCTCTAAATGGCTCGTTTGAATATAGAAACGTATGAGATAACTGGCGGGTTTAGCTCTTCAGACAGAGTAAATAAAATAAAATTATCTCGGAAGTTTTGTGAAATTGATAAAGTCAGCAAATACCAACTTCAACCCAGGTAACGAAACACCCAATGGCAAGGCGAGAAGACTGATAGACCACCAACCTCTAGTAGCACTGATCGCTGCGTAAATCATCGATTTTCATCACGTTCTGCAAAATTGTTCCACTAGATTCACCGGTGAAACCTTTCAACTTGGATAACCTGACACGGTATCTCTCAACTTCGGGGCACACCGATGTTCTTGGTTTAGCAAGGCAGGCCCAAGTTTCTACTGTCCTCCAAAGCAGGTTTGTTCAAGGAGACCGCTTACCATCAGTAGGCCTTGGTATCACGAAGGGGTTGTCTACTTCAGATTGGATTTACTTTCCCGACGTCAAGGGGATGGATCATTCCCAAGACTGCTCGGTTATAGACATCATCGGTCATTTGGCTGTGACACTCAAACCAGAGCTACCAGTCCAGTGATCAACCAACCCGGTCAGATTCAACCTCCGTTCTACTGTAATTTGGTTCTTTCTGACTCAAACGGACACAGTTTATTACAGTAGTAAACAATGTCACAACGGTGCAAAAAAATCAGATGTAGAAAACCGCTGATCAAGAATGTAATTACCCTTTACTACTTCAGGTTAGGACGCGGCCCGCCAGCTTATATAATTTCAGTTGAAATTCAGAAAACCAACCCTGTGAAAAAATTTCAAGGCTTTTAGGTGATTATTACATACGCAATGCTCCTGGATAACGAGGCCAAAAACTGTCGGATTTGTGCTCTCGAATCTTAACCCTAGATGCTATCAACTGTCTTTTAAATCTTGTCAGAAAGCCGGATCGGTACTCTATACAAAGTGATTGTTAAGTCAGACGTATAGAAGAACAGTTCACTAATGTAAGAGGGTGACTGATCCAAAGCGGGTCTAGGTCTCAGTTTTTACTTTAGAAGCCGATGCGTCAAAAGACGCAGTTCGGAAGGTTGCTAACAAACAAGAGAGCTCAATCCTCACCCCTTCCCCCCGTAGAAAGAGGATCAGGATGCAAGGGATTTTTCGTAATACAGCCTCAATAGCACTCTTATTCGCGAGATCCAAGGTACACTGAATGAAACCGGGTACGTGTAAAGTGGAGAGCAGGTCATGCGTGGTACGCGAATTCAAGGTACTTGACTTTCTCAACCGTTGTGTCTACGCTTATCACGAGTTGCCCCGACCATGTGTTGCCCCCTGGGTATGGAAAGAGTGAGGTAGACGAAGCGAAAGAATCTGCCACCGTAAGGAAAACTTACGTGCAAGTTACAATCACCCTGATACTGATACTGAATACTGATACCCTCCCCAAGCATTGGTGACTACCATGGATAATAATAATAATAATAATAATAATAATAATAATAATAATAGGCGAAATCTCATAACTATAAACTCCTTGAAAAATTCAGAATTCCTGGAGACTTATGACACTTGCTTATGGTTTTCCTTCTAAATCACACGATTCACCCTATATAATTTTCCTATTTCCCAACAGACTGTCTCTGGTGTCCTGGTAAAGAGGGAGGAAGACTGGAGTGTTATTCGAATTTTTGACTACATAAATAAAAAACTGAGCTTCTAGGCCATTTATACGAAGGATGTTGCTTATAAGAAGTGGTTCAAATTACAACTGCGAAACCTCCTATTGCGTAATAACTGACAATTATAGGAAAAGGAAGATTCATTGGACAAATGCAAGTTGTTGCATTTGAGCATGGTTTGTTAGTAGAAATGCGTTGTATTTACAAATCTGTCAGGAAACATCGGCACACAGATCTTCAAGAAAAAAAATAGAGAAAAGGTATCCGCTGGCGAGCCAGGAGAAACAACAATGATAGTGTAAAAGAGGGAAATTCCAGAAGTTAAAAATGCCAGCTATTCCTGTTGCACAAGAAACGTTTAAAAATGCCTAATTATTTGCGTGAGAGAATGTAGATATCAGAAAAGGGGCATACAAGAGCAGTCGCGTACGTAATGCACAAAAAGTGTTTCTTCTGCGGGTACGGCAAAGACCTTCCTTCAAAGTGTCTCGCACGCGACGTGTTATGCAAAGGATCCGGTAAAAATGTGCACTTCCAACAGGGTTGCATGGCCTAGCGAAACCGAAAAGTCCTTTCCTCTACTCATCCAACTATTTCCACTGTCACATCGGCCACTGTTCAGGGCTGCCTTTCAAGCGCAGTGGTGAAACTACACACAAATAGCACTAAGTTTCAGGTAACTCTGATAGTTATATCTCGTCTTCCATGGTACTCTGAAATAAGTGGAAAATTCATCAAAATTCAAAATATCCATGACCACCACCGCTCCAACTAGCACCACGCAGGGACATGTTGTCGTCTCTATTAAATATAAAGGTAAGGTTTACGAGAAGGTCAAGCTATCGGTCTTGCCGGACTTATGCGCCGATGTTCTTCTTGGCCGTGACATTCTTCGGCTACACAAAAGTGTCGAAATTCCTTTTTCGTTTTCGCCGTGTTCTGTGGCCTCCACTTGCGTCGAGCCTCCTCACTTGTTCCCTAACACAGGACTGCAAGCCTATTGCGACAAAATCCCGTAGGCAAACTAGTGTTGATTAAAGATTGATATGAAAAGAGATTCTTTGTCTCCTGTTCGAAGGAGTAATCGAACCCTCCTCATCTCCTTGGCAAGCCCAAGTTCTAGTGATAGCCAATGAAAACCACATAAAACGAATAGTTGTTAATTATAGCCAAACTATCAGCGAGTACACCCTTCTCGATGCCTACCCCCCCCCGCACCAGGATAGATGAAACGATTGAACATATTGCTAAATACGACAAGTATAGCACTCTTGATCTCAAGAGCACCTACCACCAGATAACTCTCCGGGAAGACGAAAGATTATACACTGCTTTTGGAGCTTGTGGACGTTTCTATAAAGTAAGTCGAATCACCTTTGGCGTGACAGACGGCGTTGCGTATTTTCAAAGAATCATTGACAGTATAATTTCGCGCGAAAACCTGAAGGATATTTTGTCGACGTAGACAATATCACCATTTGTGGAAACGGCCTCACAGAGCACGATTCAAACCTTCGAAAATTCCTCAATGTAGCCGAGAAATACGGACTAAACTTTAATGAAGCGAAAATTGTCATTGCTTCTTTGTTACGAAGTGTCCAAGGGCAATATTAGACGGGATCCAGATCGCCTAAAACGCTTGCAAGAAATACATCCTCCGCATGACCTAAAGTCACGGCAACGGGTCGTGGGATTGTTTGCATACTATTCACGACGGATAGTTCCTTTTTTTCACTTACTCATTCGCAAAAAAATTTAACCTAAACTACTAGGAGTACTAGAAACATTCTAGACACTTAAGGAAGAACTTGCGAAAGCCAAGATCCCTACCGTTCAGTATGATGCCCCATTAGCTGTCGAAACCGATGCCTCAGACGTTGCAATTGCGGCCACACTGAACCTGAATGGCCGACCAGTCGCGTTTTTTTACGTAGTTTATCGACAAATGAACTAAACCATTCTGCAATCGAAAAAGAAGCGTACGCGGTAGTGGAAGCACGTTCTTCTCTGTGACCATTTTAAACAAAATACAGATCAGCGATCTGTTGCTTTTATCTACAGTAGTCAACAAAAGGGAAGGTGAAGAATGAAAATATCAAACGTTGGAGGTTGGAGTTGTCGTCATTCAAATTCGATATTGTTTACCAACCTGGTAAAGAAAACCATGCGGCGGATACAATTTTTCCTAGTTGTTGTGGGGCCTTGCTAACAAATGCTAATCTGAAATAACTGCACGAGTGCCTTTGTCATCCTGGTGTCACTCGACTCTCGCATTTCGCTCGGGTCAGGAATCTTCCCTTTTCGACGGAAGAGATTCTTACTGTCGTCTCTAGATGTCAAACCTGCTTCGAAGTCAAACCGCGTTTCTTCTCGAAAGCTTAAGCCAACTCATCAACGGTTGTCACTCGACTTCAAAGGCCATCTTCCGTTGGTAACCAACAATCGCTATTTGCTGACGATTATTGACGAATATTCACGTTTTCCATTCGCATTTGCCTGCTCCGATCAGTCTGCCGAAACTTTTATTAGATGTTTAAGCCAGCTCTTCTCCATATTCGGTACTCCGTACATACACACTGATCGGGGATCCTCATTTATGTCAAGCGACGTTCAAAAATTTATCAACGGTAAGAGAGTGGCAACTAGTAGGACACTTTACAATCCCCAAGGGAATGGGCAGGTCGAGCGTTTGAACCAAACCTTCTGGAAGACTAGTTTACTTGCTTTGAAACCATTAAGTCTGCCTGCCACGCACTGGGAATCCATTCTCCTGGATGCCTTACACTCAATCAGGTCACTTTTATGTACCGCTAAAAATGCGAAACCACATACAAGAATGTTTATATATAATCGGCGGTCAACCACTGGAACCAATCTCCTTATATGGCTCACCTCTCCTAGTCGAGTACTGTTGATCCGCTCGATGAGGAGGTTTACCTGCTTCGTTGCAACTCTCAGTATGCTCACATACGATTCGGTGATGGCAAAGAAAGCAGATCCGTTAGGCTGCTTGCTCCCAGAGGGGAAAAAGATGTCACTGATCATCATCAGGAGACGATCACACCTTTATTCGAAAATTCCAGGCCGTTTTCCCCTGACCACCCACCCAACAATGAACAGGAAAACAACACCAGTTCAATTGACAGACAGAATGCGACAACTGATAGTGCCCATAGCGAAGACGATGTCCATAAGCTTACTCTGAAGACATTGATCAAACCACAGCAACGCGTTTATCCATACTGCCTCCGTAACAGAGACGTTTAAAGGTTGTCACTCGCAAACCCTCAAATAGATTTGTCAACACCCGACCCCGTCTTTGTTGGCCACGAAGAACGTCATGCTAAATTCTTCCCCTAGTCAATCCATACCTCACTAGTGTTCTGTTTTTGTTATTAGCTCCCATAAGTCAACTGTAAGATGAATAAAGCCCCATTGTAGGGTAATCATTTGTTCGTACTTTTTATCTACTCCGTTTGTACTATCTCCGTCAAGTGATGGAAACTTTTTTGATTACAACAAAAACCTCAGAATAGTTTAGTACCACGAATCTTCCAGCGTCTCGCTCTGCAGAGCGTACGCATAGAGCACAGAAAGAGAACGACTGGGTTATAGTTGCGCTGACCAATGTGGGGTTGGTAAAGAGTATAACAAAGACGACTATCTATCGAGATCACATCTGAAAGGTTCTGCGGAAGCAATGACCAAAGTAGTCTTGGTGGAGAAGATGCTTTGATTCCACTTTGCGATTAACAGAAATCCCTAAGCTGAGTTAAGCGCGGGATGTCTGCTTAATGCACTATTTTAAGCATGTTTGCACACACAGAACACTTAGAATAGGCAGGCTGTAGGTGGTCCATCCTGGTTGGAAGTTTAAACAAGTGAGTCATATACCAGTTTATTTAAGATTAAATTGGCACTAGGTGAGTTTAATTCAAGTTGCTCTTAGATATCTCGAAATAAGAGCTTATGCAAAGATTGTGAATGAAAGTTGACTCTCTCGTAACAGCCTGACATCAACTAAGTATGTTCTGAACGGTTCCTAGTGGCGCATAATAGCGGTCATTAAGGACCATGTATATAAATCGGGACTTGCATACGAGCACTGAAGAACTGCGCTGAATACTAACCAAATAGCCGTAAAATTGGTAAAAAAACAAATCCAGTATATGCCCGATCAGAATAAAAACGAAGGTAGATGGGGTAAAGAAAGGAGCGATTTGACATCGATCCATCGAAAGCAGTGACAATTTCTAACTATTACAAGAACAAGAAAACTACTGGCGGACAATGTGCAAACCGACCGATGTGCCCCTATTGTTCCAACGATGTGGACTGCAGTGCTTAAGTGGAATGTCGCAACCTTAATAAATTGCGGATTGGATGAAGGGCAGTGATTCCAAATTTATGCATATAATTAACTGCGCTAAGATCTACACGGTATTCTAGATGAACCAGAAAGTCCCTATATCCTAAAAAACCCGGGCTAGAAATGCGAACGTGATGCGAAATAACACAAGTTAGGAGCCAAGATGGTCAAAGCAACATCGGGTCACCTAATAACTTTCCGTAATATAAAAATAACCCAAGTACGAGTAAATTTTTACGTTCGATTTGAACTAGATATAAAAATGCTTCAAAAAGTATACGCGTATTAGGAGGCCGTTGTAATAAATCAACTGAAGGTTGGAAATTAGTTGCGATAAAGATGCTTAAAGCAATAAAGTAATAGGCATATGCGTTGGCATCATATAAAGAATCAAACTTAAAGGATTCTACTGTTTTTTATGGCAGATACGAACAAATAACAGGGCAATAAACCTGTTAAGCTTAGGGACTTGTTAGCTAGAATATTTTGTGATACGAGCATGCCGGTGAAACTACCACGAAATAAAAGGGAGCTTAATATTAAATGAAAAATAAGAACTACCTGGATGTCTTGGACGTCGACGTTGACGCCAGGCGCTTCCAACTTTGACTGCAAAAGCAGTAACTCCCCTTGGGCAGCCATTTGGAAGATAGACAGTTCATGAACAACGTCAAAATTCAGTGTTTGCACATTTCGACGCTGTAAATTTGTAAGTACCGTTGAAACCTTGCCAGGAGAAGTTCCATTTAGATTTTCTAGGCTCTTTTTCGTCAGGAAGGTTGGGGGCGGTACAACTACGCGACATGACATATTGGTGACCTTTTAGGCTAAATAGGCACATTGGAAACGTTTTAAACTTCTCGTTTTCCCGTTACTTAAATTCAAGCCAAATCGTAGTATCTGTCAGAGGGTCAATTACGAGTTTTCCCAAATAGTTACCTCTACAGGAGTTATATGGGAACTTATGACTTCTATTATCCTATACCGTTTATTGTGTAACCTGTGTAAACGTAAAATGCCCAGCAATCCAGCAAAAAGTGGATAGGATAAGACGGAAAGCAAACGGGAAACGCGCAGCGAGTAAAAGGACGAGGGGAGAAAAATGAAATCATAGCCTCAGGAATTTTTGAAAGCTACAAAGCTTCAATCTAAAACGTAGAACTTCTTCAAAATTGATGCAAATGGAAAAGGCTGGTTATATAGATATAAAACTGGCTGGTCAAACGTAAATATAACAAAAAACACCTACGTAACAGAAAAATCCCGAGAAAACAAGCAACTTAAGTTGCATTTATTATGCTTTCCATTATGCTGAAAATCAAAGTCAAGACCGCGTGCTGCGGTTCCGTTGATGGTCCATCTCCTCCGTTCTGTTTTTATGACATATCTTGATTTTGCGCTAGCTAGATCATAGGCTGTCGCCCCTGCTATCACCAGGTATGATTTAATTTCATATTTAAGTCATATTCAGGGGCTAGGAGATTTATTTAAATAGTGGTCTGTGGCTTAAAAAACGCTTCAAAATACGCATCTCTCGAGGCTTAAGCAGCTGCTGAGGCGAATGGTTCCACACTCTGTCACACATCCCCTTCTATTTTGGTGTTGAGAGCAGTCAGCCGGACAAATAATTCGTGAACTTTGGTCTCCAATACCGTCGATGATGATATCAGCCGATGAAGTTTGAACAGTTTTCTGACGGTCTGGTTGTTGATTATTATGTCAATTTCCGGCGAAAATTCACGGTGCTCATTCTTCAGCATGTCGGAGAACATGAGTTAAATATGATGGGAGCGTGGACACAGGTCTGCTTCACCCCAATAGTCACTTAGAATGCTTCAGAAGCCGGCTCATTTTCCGTGACGTCGTCCGTAATCCCATTCGATGTTTTTTTACCATTTGAGTGAATTACTCAGGACAGCCTCATTTTAGCACAACTTTTTAGAAGACACCGAGCTTCAATTTTTAGAAGGTTTTCTTACGATCTTCGAAGATGGTGCATGGGTGGATCTTCAGTTCGTGGCATTTTTCCTGCAGTAGGCGGGGCACGAATACCAGGTATATATTCAGCTTTGTTTTTGGCAGTGATAATGAGTTTCAGGAAGAAGTCCCTGCTTCACGTTCACGATCATTTGGACTAAAGAGAATTTGAAGATTAGTTCGTGAAATGCCATGTGTGAAGACACACACATTCCGGTGACTCTTATCTGACAAAGCCCACCGGTAGACGACGAATGCTGAGGCGTGGCCGCCGTATTGAGTCAAAGTTCACACAGCTGCAGATTAGAGCTGGGTTCCAGGATTATATGAACTTTCCAGGGTCTACCGGTGTACCACTCATATGTGCTTCTTACCAATATAGTGGTGTCTTCACTATTAGACCCACTTTCCATCCCTTACGTTGATTTTTGATATATAAGATACATATTTTGATCTTAGTGGACCACGACGCGCCGACAACAGAGATAGAGGGCCATATAGAACGAAGCATTAATCACTTGGTAGACGCTGTCATTTACATCGGACTGAACATAAACATCAATAAAACGGTGGTCATGCATCAGTTTTCAACCCGTTCTGCATACAACGACGTTCGTGTCACTGTGAACGGCAGTGAAAATTGTACGAGGGACAAATTTGCATAATTACACACTAAGCTCACACACAATATCAAAATTGACGATTATGTTGCGCACCAGAAACCCAAAGATAGCCAATCCTTCAGCCAGCTGCAGGCCTCAGTGAGAAATCACCATGATATTAATTTTGGCCTGGAACTCAAGATTCCCAAAGTTTTCATCTTGGTAACACTGCTGTACGAAACTGAAACCTCGATATTATAGGCCAACCAAACTGCAATCATTTTCACCTCAACTATCTTCGGATGATACTGAAGTGGAGGTGTCAGGACAGGATGCCACATATGGAAGTCATAGAAAGAACCGTTATCTCAAGATTCACATTGTTTTGATGCAAATAAAACTGGGCTGGTGCGGTCCCTTCGTGCGGATAGACAAATAGCGATTACCCAGTGAATCTTCTACGGTGAAGCCGATACGAGAGCCGCAGACCAAGAGGACATCAGGAAGTCCCTTAAGTATCTTCAAGTCAATCCGACGACTTGAAAGGACCTCGTCCATGATCAACCGGTATGTAGAAAGACTACGAAGACTGGTGTAGCAATTAATGAAGCTAACATGTCGCTGCTGCCGAAACCAAATAGAGGCTTGCAATTCTTAAATGCCTCCCTACTATAGCATCCATAATAAAGCTGTCCTTGCTGTCACCGTTGGTAATCGTTCTTCCGCGTACGTATTGGCCTTATCGGACATCATTGGACCTAATGTAATAACTTCCCTCCAAAACCATCTACTGCCACTGCAAACACTTCCTGTTTGACATTCGTCACAAATGCAAGGATGGTAATGACATCCTCCCATCACCTTCACCAATGGCGAGAACATTATTGACCCACTTCCAACCAACACTGCTCTAATATAACTAATGCAGACTCAATTACAACATGTCCTTTCGATCAATCTGGTCAGTCCTTTCGAACCTCATGCTCAGATCTACAAACGAGTTCATGGGGTCCCCACATATATCCGCCACACCCACCTCAACTGCTCGCATTGCTTACGCACACTTAGGCCCCACATGGGCCCAATTTGTCACATGCGCATCCACGGTAGCAGTTGTTACTACCGTAAGTCCTCGTCATATACCGTAAGTCCACGTCACACCGTAAGGCCACGTCACATATCTTACGCAAGTGCCCACATCACTTGCGTTTCCACCACTAGTAGCATCATCAGCCCAACAGATATTAGCCTATCCTGCCCAAATTGCCATCACACATGCATTTACCGCATTTTTCTGTTCGGTTACTAGGGAATATTGCGCCCTCAGTCTGGTGAACCAGTATATAGCGTACAAACATACACTCCTCGCAAACACTTCCACTTACGGGACTACATAAGTGCACTCAGTCACACCATATGCCTACACAGTCATACGCACCTTCATACTCATCTGCAGTAAACTGTTGCCGACCAAATGCCATAACATCACACAATGATCCACACATCAACCCGTCCCACATCACCTGTCAGGGTAGCTAAAGGCATAGAGAGATTCTAGCCACTATGACATTTGAAAACCCCTCAAAAAGCGAAAAAGAAGTGGGATGCCATTAGCGAAACTCTTGAGGGCCGCCAGACAATTGCACATGACCGGCTCCGCGAGAAAAAGTGTTCCGAGCGAGAATTGCGCCGTCGTTCTCGCGCCCTTAGCGATAGCATGGCTGAATACACCATAACATTGCCTAGTTGGTTTTGTTAATTGTGATTGATTAATAACCATACTGTGCACGTACGCTTAAGAAGCGCAGTGCTGTAAAAGGTGTCCGGAGTAAGGCTACTGTACTCCAACCACCGGTACGTAATTTAAACGGCTAACTGAAGTAAGAAACATGTTCCTCGATTAATTCTTAACTTGGCCTCTATGGTACGTCAATGTGTGTGTGATCTGTGGAGCCCACGCCTCTTTGTGAAAGATTGGCGTGTTGTACAGAGTTCCAGCTCGTATTTGGCCCACGTAAACGACCTATTTTAACTCTGTCATCTATCGAGTCTGACCTCAACCTCAGTTGGTTGACGGGCTCAGACACTGTACTGGTGTATGAGAGGAAGCCGAAGAAGGAGTGAGATCGAGTCCGGAGATTCCGTTCCTACGGCACACATCGCATGGTCCTCACTAGAAGCCATCTGCCGTGCCTTAAAACTATCATGGTGTGCTAAAAGCCACCACTTGGAAAGCTGCCAACTGACGAGATTCCAATGTCTTACGCTCAGGACAGAGAGACAAGCTACAATGACTCCTTCATAATGTGACTTTTATAGCACTCCTACACAGCTGGGACCCCATCCATCCATCTCTTGTTTTTGTGAAAACCTGATCCATCATGCACAAGGCGAGCGTTTGTGACGTGTGCGGATAAGCTGCTTAGCTTTTGTCGGCCTCTGCGCCTGATCCTGTTTTCGGGATTCTGAACTCTGTCTCAACGCCTGGTCAGATAGGTGGGAGGGGATAAGAGAATGCATTAGATGCAGCGGAATTGGGGCACATTTTAGAAAACGTCGGATACGATGGACGAGCTGGGCTGTGCGGCAGGGTATATTCGTTGGTGTCAGCAGCACTCCGTCCAACCCCTAATAAATGGCACTGATATTGACACGAAGGTGTCGAACGATATAATTTTCACTCAGGAACAGTGTGTTACAGTCAGCAAACCAGTTGGCTGGACCACTATTTGAACGCCAATGTAGATAAATAAACACGACCACATGTTAGTTTCATAGAATAAAAATCCGAAAGACAATTCGATCACAAGAGCATTCGAACTGACAGCTTTAATTGCGCGCCAACTCGCGATTTGCAAAACAGGTGCCTAAAAATGTCAAACTAGGAAGACCTTATAATCACTTGCTATATTTCCAGCGTATGAATTAACGTTCATGAAAACTGAAAATTAATATTCTAAATAAGGCTTTAAAAAAGAATAGATTTGTAACTGAATTTGCTAAATTAATCATGAAATGCAAGCGCAAGTACAATCATTCATTCTGACACGCTGGTTTCTTAGTATAACACTTTTCTGCCAACGTTTCACTACATATTCCGAAAAACTGCTTAGGTAGGACGTGTGTTTCTATGCAAAATGTCGTTTGATTATACCTCCCAGAAAGGATGCATGTTGAGTTCACTATTTTAAACATAGTTGTGGGAAAACGCGCCTCTGGTGATTGGTAAATAGTTAATATCAGACAAAAATATTTCATGCATCAGAACTTCCCACCGGTTCTCGTGTTTATATTTTACATTACCATAAGATTGACAGAATAATCTGTTCAAAATTTGAATTGATAAGGATAGTGCATATAGTCACACGTAATCTTTATTCTTATAAATAAATAAATTGTATATTTAAAGCCCAGAGGGCTCCATCATTACAAACATAATATCGCGGTTTACATAAAGACAAAGGGGATAATTGCTGCACTAGGTGAACAGCCATATGAACGGTAGAAATCAGTAGTGTGGTAAGCACATCCGATTCAGAAACGATTCGCCATTTTCAAAACAAAAGTCAACAATCTTTGGAATATACAGTGAACTAGAAAAGAAGCAGTGAAAAAACTCTTACGGTTAAATTGCAAGTGGAGATCGACGAGCCACAAATTTAAAAAAAGAAACTAGGAGAAAAAACTGCTTCTCTAAAAAATAAATACCTAAGATTGATGGAATTGGTACGATGCAATGGGATAGTACTGTGATGTTAGTGACAACGTCTGAGGGTTCGGAACGCTCCTTGTCGAGTAAGCGGTAATATAACAGTCAGAGTTACTGGTTATAACCATCAGGGAGAAACTCATCGTTGAAAACAAGGTCGAAATGAAGAGGGGAAAGTAGAGGTCAGGAAATCATCACAGAGATGCAACCTTGCTGACTGCATCGTCCACCGAAAAAGTGGCGAAAACATCTGACCGTGCCAAGATCATCAACAGGTCCTGGAGGCCATCATCAGGGTTCCGAAAACGGAGGATCGTATCAAGGTTATCAAGAGTTGGCAATGATAGTTGAAAAGGAGGGGTCAACAAGTAATGCAAAGATTGACCCTGCAGAGGATGATGGAAACATTTTAAGAAACCAATATAATATAAAAGGAATTGCCTCAAATATCAGGACACTTTTCAAAATCAAAAATTTGCGAGTTTGGGATTGAAACAGACAATAAGGACTTTATATCTTCCGAAGTTAAATTTTTGCGTAATTTGAATTTGAAAATAGCTAATTTACTTGCCAACCAAATTTCTATTTGAAGATTATTCCATGTGAAAGCATATTTGGAGGCAAAAAAACTAAAAACGGTTAGTTGTGGAGGTGAGGGGTGCTGAAATGATCATGGAGGAATAACGACTGACATAAGTTCGATCCACCACAGTGAGAGCGTTAATTCGTGGGAGATTTGGGTGAGAGTTAACGCAAAACAGGAAGCAGAGACAGGTTTCGAGTCTTCTAACCCACAGAAATTTGATGTTTGCTAACTGACATATATCCGTATGAGAGATACTGGATCCAGGAAGTGATAATAGTCTTCGAGTAAAAACTCTGAATATTTTAAATCTAATAGCGGTCAGAGGTGTTCATCAAACCAAACCAGGGATAGCAGTATTCTAGGATGCGAAGAACAAACGTGCGTTCCAGTCTTTACTTTATTTCCGGTAGGCCTGTTTACTGCATTTACGCAGGATGCTATATTAGGGATACGGTTGTGGGTATGCTGTCGAATATGTTTAAAGTTAGGAATAGAGTCACTCTCGGGGTCAGAGTTGAGTTTGCCTAGCCGAAAAAATCGGAATCAACACTTCCTATGCCTCTTAAAGTTATTTTAACCAGGAGCCAGAAAGCCAG